>JAQFYT010000941.1:0-19705 GCA_034694925.1 Ceratophysella denticulata
TCCTATATACATGATCTTATGGCCATATATAAATACCTTCATTGGGTGTCCTATATACATGATCTTATGGCCATATACAAATGCCTTGATAGGGTGTCCTATATACATGATCTTATGGCCATATACAAATGCCTTGATTGGGTGTCCTATATACATAATCATATGGGTAGATGTAAATGTGCTACCGGGTGTCCTATATATAAATGCCTTGATTGGGTGTCCTATATGCATGATCTTATGGCCATATATAAATGCCTTGATTGGGTGTCCTATATACACGATCATATGGGCAGATGTAAATGTGTTACCGGATGTCCTATATACATGATCTAATGGACATATACAAATGCGATGATTGGGTGTCCTATATACACAATGTTATGGCCATATATAAATGCCTTGATTGGGTGTCCTATATACAAGATCTTATGGCCATATATAAATGCCTTGATTGGGTGTCCTATATACACGATCATATGGGTAGATGTAAATGTGTAACCGGGTGTCCTATATACATGACCTTATGGCCGATATAAATTATTACCTATATACATGATGTTAATATGTTACTGGGTGTCCTATATATATGATCTTATGGCAGATCTCAATATATTACCTGGTTTCCTATGTACATGACCTTATGGCCGATGTAAATATGTTACTGGGTGTCCCATGTACATGATCTTATGGCCGATGTAAATATGTTACAGGGTGTTCTATATACACGATCTTATGGCCGATGTAAATATATTACCGGGTGTCCTATACACATGATCTTATGGTAGATCTGAATATGTTACCTGGTATCCTATGTACATGACCGTATGGCCGATGTTAATATGTTACTGGGTGTCCTATGTACATGATCTTATGGCCGGTCTGAATATATTACCTGGTGTCCTATGTACATGACCTTATGGCCGATGTAGAGATGTTACCGGGTGTCCTATATACATGTTCTTATGGCAGATCTGAATATATTACCTGGTGTCCTATATACATGACCTTATGGCCGATGTAAATATGTTAGCGTGTGTCCTATATACATGATCTTATGGTAGATTTGAATATGTTACCTGGTGTCCTATATACATGATCTTATGGTAGATCTGAATATGTTACCTGGTGTCCTATGTACATGATCTTATGGCAGATCTGAATATGTTACCTGGTGTCCTAAAACCCGAATGCATTTTCAGATGCGGACGTTAATAAATATAATTATATAAGGTCCTCATGGTAATATAATCGTCTTACACTAGAAATTGAATTTAGACAATGGCTGTCGTGGAAACGGTAGTAGTGCACACTTGAACCTTTGTAAATATTTTGTATAAACAATCCAAATTATTCATAATTTCAAATCGGTTACCATTCCTGCATCAAATATGCAATTTTAAACTCAATTCATTTGGTATTGGAGATTTTGTTATCACTATTAATACTTTATAAACTTCGAGTTTTTAATATGTGTAATTTAACATTTCTGAAGCTTTTGTTACAACAAACAAAAAACTGCACTGTCGCTTGTTTTGTGTTTTGTATGTTGCTTAAATATACTCAGGTCGGTCTACCTACTACGTTACGACGTTTTATTTGAATTTTCAGTCGAAGATCAATTTATCACTTCCTTACCTGATACTGTCAGCCCTAGCAGTGCTGGGACTTGTTGCATCAATGCTTTTACCAGAAACTTTGCACGCTTCACTACCTGAATCAGTTGAAGACGCGGATGCGCTGGGGAAATCTGCGAAATTTTGGAGTTACCTGCCTCATCAACGTCCGAATCCGAATACGCCTAAGGCCGAAACGGAAAAACAAACATGAGCTTTATATCAAGTAATTTGTTAAACGACGGAATGGTTACGTATTATATTTCGCCCATTTAAAGTGAATACTGTATTTTAAAACCTCAAGACTACAATTATATCTTTAAATTTAAACTTGTTATTGTTAAAAATGTGTATTTCTGCTAACAGTGGCCTTAATCACGAACTCTAAATAAAAATTATTTCGACGGATACCTGGAACAGGGTGGTGCCTTGTGTTTAAACCCATATGGATTCCATAAAAGCAAAGATCGAACAGGGACATGCTGTACACAGCACTGAAGCTTGGTCTATTGCAAATATAATTTTACAAAATACTTCAGATTTTTGCTATAAGCTACCGCTGCACCGTGCAGGCGAGATAATCGCATGTGCTGACCAGACGTCACGCAGAATAACGCAGTGTTAGCATAAGTGTGAGCGTTTTTTGTACAAAAGAGGCTTCAATCGTCTTGTTTGAGGTAAAAATGTCGTCTTAAGGCTAGGCAAAATTCAATTAGAATGATTGTAAGGAATACAGATATAAAACTACCAAATGAGAAAATGGAAAGCGAAATATTCTTATTTTTCCTGTTTTGTACTGTGCAGCGCTGGTTTGGAACTTAGAGTATTGTTCAATATTAGCTAGATCCGCAATCAACTAAGCTTCAATTTGACATATAGCATGTCTTTGTGAGATTTTTGTTTATTGAGATTCAGACATTAATTAAACTTCACCCTATAAATTAGAATACTCTAATAGACCTTCGATGATTGAATTAGGTGCCTAAAACAGTACAAGTGAATGTTTGAAAATAAATAGGTAATTGAATTTGATTGTCCAAGTGTTAAAAAATGCACAAACAAACGTTTGATTGACAACAATTATACAATTTCTCAATCGATATAGGAAGTACTATTACATTGATACAAATGAACCTGTTAGTTTGAGCTGGTAACAGGTTCTGGTTTAAATCTTTCTGCATTAAGCATAGTATTTTCTTGCGGTATCATTATTTGCCCAACAATGGACTCCCCTGCCAGAAAGACTCGTAGTTAAAGTTAATTGCTAAATTCCATACAGAGCTGTTTTTCAGATAAACACGAAACACCAAGAACGTGAAGAATTAATACAGAGCATTGAAACTTTGAGAAACTGGTTCCGTAGTAATATTGAGTTTAAAGTGTAAACTCTTGTCGTGTGTCTAATTGACTCGTTGATCTGAATCCTGAGTACATCCAATATCAAACCCAACCAGGCTTTGCATTTCTGTCGTGTTCATCCCAAGTAACAATATAGGAAATAACGTAAAAATGCATTTCTGGTCGACCTCGCGATTTCTGTAATCTATAATCATATGCATTTTCACAAGAAGTTGTATCTATATACCTAATTATTCGCAATTGGCTCAGCATTAGCAGCAATACTTCTATGGATGAAACAAGTCACATCAGAATCACAAATTCAACAATATAAGTAGCACGACTGGCTTGCACAGGCAATCTTGCAAGCCTAGCTATATTTATGCGTTCGGGGACTTTTGAATCGCGGATTTTTGGGTCTTACTTAGCACGCTGACAATTACGTAAATTTATTTTTGCTAGGTTAGGTTAATAAAATTCAAAACCTAAACTTCTCGAAGGCTAACCCAGATTCAAATATTTCCAAATTTTCAGGCCCAGATATCCGAGACCAAACATCCCAAGCCTAAATCGCCTAGAATCATAATTGGTGCTATCAGATCTGAAGAAGTGCATGTCTTGGCATTTTTAATTGTATATTGCTGATTCTGTCCCCTGTCTGCTATATCCTATTTGCATAATATATTTATATGCCAGGTCAGCTTCATCTTCTTTTTGTCTCACGTAATTGTATGTAGGATGTGCTATATCATGCAGTTGGAAGGTGTTTAAAATCCACATTAAGAAGTTCTGTGTCGTAGTATTCAAACCCGTATCAATAATACCTAACACTTAACACTCATTTATTCGTATAATTATCAATTTCTAAGGAAAAGCCAAATTGGGCGAAGAAAAAAAATCGCACCTACTGTTATATGAGCGAGCGAAATGCTATTTGAGCGAACTAGATAGGTACCTTACAAAAACTGATTTTCTCCGCAATGGGCGAAAGTCAGTCGAGACAGTGCGTTTGTTCCGTTTATGTTTTTAGATTTCGTCTGCACTTTTTTACGCCATAAGCACACATGTTTCCCGAATGTTTACTAAAGTTGACATAAGACAGGTATACAGATTTATCTTCAGAAATAATGCTAGTGCATTTCCGCTCACAGGATATAATTGGCTTCCACCCAAGCCCTACCACAGACGATGCCATGCATTATCTGTCTGTACTGTTGTATATTGAACAGGACGCGGAATTCGACTGCACCTATTTGTTTAGCTCACTAATAATGTATGCATATCCATGCTATTTGCAAAAAAAATGTGTGCATAGATGATTTGGAGGAGCAAAATTGTATGTATAAGAATCGGAATTCATGAGATCATGATGTACCCGTATCGTATAACCCAGTAGGTACCTGTATCAGCCTTTACACATGTAGATATGTAAACACTATTGAGTTAAATACTTGACTCCGTGGTGTGTAGAACACGGTGATTAATTGTCATTTCTACTTCTCTACTTTACACTCCCTACACGACACGAGGGCTTAAGCCCAGCCACTTATCATTATTATTATAATAGACGTACATCTGCGGAATACACAAGTACTAAAATTCCATTCATATCAGCATATTATTTTATAGACGATTCTGACTGATTAGATATTACAATTGTGAATTGTACTGTACAGCGTCAAGTCAGAGCCAAAGCCAAGTCGGACGCACATTGTTACTTGTACGTGGAAGCGTACATTATTATTATAAAATTAAGCACAGACAGAGGTCAGTTGACTTGAAGTGGTGGGCCGTAGGCTTTTGGTTAGTAAAAAAAAACACTCTTGTCTGTCTATATGTACAACCGAATGCTTTGAAGCTTCAGGTTTAAAATTCCTTTTGCTTAGGCCTTAGTGTCAGTTCAGTACTTGCTCAGACGAGGCACTCAATTGATTTGAATTGATCTCATTTAGAGTCAGGCACGTTGTGGAAAGCAGCGTTGGCGTTTCTTTGGATTTGCCAAGCCAATTGGGAAGTTATCGTCAACATCAATAGGGCTTCGGCTCACTGAAATATTGTTTTCATTTACATTGGGTTGTATTTGGATATTGAATAATTATTGGTTTCGTGTGTGGTGGGTGCTGGGTTACGGCGTGACTCCCGTATAAGGCTATCACCAATTTGCATCGAGAAATAATGGATCGAGTTACGTTATTGGTTTAGAATTGTGCAGTGTGCAGTTACCAGTTACCACGTTGAAAGTCGGAATTTGTTTCAAGACTGTGTTTGTCCGTATTGTGTGCCACGTAAGCCGTAGACAAAGCGGCGTCACAGTTTTTGATTGATATTCCCCTTCAGTAAAAATGCCAGGAACTGGAACGGAAGAAATAGTCCAAATTAAGCCTGTGGTGTGTGAACAGGAAGATGCGTTAGTGAAACCGAAGCCTGTTTTTCTCATTGGGGACGCCGTCGATGAGAGTTTACATGGAAAGAACGGCAGAATCGGTAAAAACTTGCATTGGTGAAATCATTTACATAAATTCAAGCGTAATATTTTGAGAATTTAGTTTTTCCTTTTTCAATGTTACTTCGTTTTAGAATATAATTTTTACTTTCATACGCTCAGCCATCAGTACTTTTTGTTCCGTAACAATACATTATGACGTTCGCATTCGCATATAACTTGAATTGGAATGCGCTTAAATTTGCATTGGGCAAATTCCGGTTTTATTAGATAATTTAAATTAATGTATTTCCATAATTCACTGCCCTATTGAGCACAGTTCAGTGTCATGTATTTTGTTCGTGCTGCACCTAGATTGGTGGTATTAAGATATATGAACGGTGTACGGACGGAATATACACGTACATAAAGGCGCAAGGTACCTCGAGCAATGTACCTAGGCATGGCGACGACCCTACAGATTAAATAATCTAATCTAAAGAATGTGACAGGGTGACGCGAGAACGCTAAATTTTTTCAAGGCGTCGTCACCGTACCTAGGTACTTTCCATGTAGATAATTTTAACATTGTGTTATTCTCCTTTCACTTGTTCAGCAGACGAGAATCAGAACAACGTTATTCTTGAGAAAGTGGGACAGAACAAAATGCCGCTCAAGAATAGTGAAACAAAGTCTGAAATTGCCAAACCCACAGAAGGACCACCAAGACTGAGTCTGCACAATAAAACCATGTTCGTGGACGTGATTGTGAATAATGCCGTGAGCCCAGTCAATTTCTCGGTAAGAAACTACCACTTTCGCCCACACAATCATTATCATTATATGTACTTAATAACACCACCGGAATTAATTTTGATTTTTTAATGAACTTGTCATGCGCAAATTATGCACTGATTTTGGCCGATACAAAGGTTTGAGATTAAGGGTGCTCTCGTTGGGGTAGCGGGTTCGAATTTTCAAACTTGGTCGCTGTTTTGGGGCTGGGGGAGGTATAATACAATGCTATCTGTAATTCCTGATGTTTCCAATGAAATAGGTTCAGAATTACCGACAGTCAAATAATTTGGCGGATTTGGAGAAAACCATGACAGCGTACTACAACAATGCTGCAGCGACCAACTGTGACCATCGTCAATTGACCTTTCAAGATCTCAGCCTGCATGGCTACTACGCTCTCAAGTATTCACCTGTTTCGGACAATAATGCTAAAAAGAAAAAGTCACGTTGGGTGAGGTAAAGTAAACTAAAGTACAATTTCTATCCCAAGTGTTGCGAGATACGAATAATAAATATTTATGGATCCTGGCTTCATGCACTACCTACAGCTGCAGCTACTGCTACTTGTTCTCCCTTAACGTATATATGTATATGGGTATCGAATTTCACCTTCGAATTAATTATATAACTCTGCTTATTAATTTCCTCTCGAATTACACTTGTCAGCTATTTCTATTTGTAAGCTCTAATATAATCAATTTGTAAATGTAAATTGTAGTGTAGTCTATTCAGACAGTTGTGCAGTAATACTAGGCTTAAACTGGCTTTGTGAGTTATGGTTATGACGCTTGTGATAAAATTTTATTGCATAATCTAATTCTTGTCTCGATTTTACGTCAAACCGTAGTAGTAACTACTGAATAACTTTACAAATATCTGTACAAATAGCTGCTCTAGAGTAGAAGCAGTAATCATGCGAAGTTGATAACTGAGGTTATTTCTTTGATCCCAAGATTAAATTTGAACAAAAATATATATGTTATATTTGAAAGTTTATTAAGCGGCTCCTACATAGGTACATACGTCAGACTCGTCTTACGAAATGTAGTTAATATGGTCATTTCCTGGATTCCGTAGGTGTCAAGTAATGAAGCCATTTAAGGAGAACATGCCGATTATGACCCATCTGATTGACCATGGGTTCTACCACACGACTGAACCGGATTGTATTCAACCATTAAAAACAAGCTTTCTGGAAATGCCTATACAATCCTTCGAAGCTAAATTACATTGTAAGTGTAGTTTGACCCCAACGGTAGTATTTGAGTTGTGTCCGATTTAACGGATAATGTTTTAGTGAAATCGAAATATCCTATCCAAGAATTTCTGTATTTCTATTAATCAGTATACAGTATTAAGCATTTAAGCCTGTCGACCTAAACTTTATTTTCAAATATTTTTTAAATATTTCAGTTCTGGACTCGTCCAAGTTCCAGTTCACACCTGAAGACTGTCATCGATTCCATAAGCTGGTGGAAGGAAAGAAGTTCTGCGGCATTGTTGTTCACAATGACAAAGACAAACCACCATCACCAACCGGAAACGGAAAGGCGAACGAGAAGAAATCCCAGTACAAAATTAGTATAATTCTAATCGACACTTCCACAGAAAAGGATATTTACATTCACCAAGATTTTGTGCCAAAGAAATCAAGACAATCCTAATTAGTAATTGTAATTGTAACTTTCAATCGGGCCAGGATTGCTCATTCTTCAATTCCTACTTGAATACTTACCTAAACCTTTAAAGTTACATATGTTCCAACTTCGCCCTCGCTGCTAACAATTCGTTTCTCTTAATTAACACGCTAGGATAACAAGAGTATTCAAATTAACTTTTTGTCTGTATTGTGCCAAATAAATATACAGAAGCGAATTATCCATGTCGAATTCCAAACATTGGTTGACATCCTATGCTCATTGCTCATACAATAATACTGTTCTATTGACTCTTGTTCTTGTTTCCCTCCATTAAGATTAGATTATTCTACAAATAATGCATCGTTGCATCATCGCCAAAGAAATTTTACTTGACGCGTGCAGCAAGCTGCATTGAACAACAACAACGGCAGCTAATTCTAAGCGCAAATCGGTACCTCGTAATTCCATAATTGAATTGTGAGCATGATTTGTGGTATTCAAGATGGAGAAGTCGTATTTATTTTATCTATGGCATGAATTCCAGTCAGTGGTAAAACATCCACGCTTGCGGTTAATTAACAAATCTGGCGATTAATTATCTACATATTATATAGGTACGTTAATGCTGGATACTATTTGACCATTTTTATATAATCATTGTAAATAATGCGGTCGTAAAGTCTGCAGCTAACACAGTGACATTTTGATTGACATAATATCCCAACTTAGATACTTGAATTGCATGGGATCGTAGTTAGTGGTTTTAATTTCCATACAACGCAAGGTACACGGTTTTCAGTATATGTATTTAAATAACTACCGTACGGGTAGTATATTACAACAAGCTTTTCGTATAATTCAAACCTTATTTCCAAGAATTTTGTAAAAATAAACATTTAACACTTGCCTTGACATTTGCACTGCGTGTGGGTTTTTATGATAATTAATAATTGGTTATAATAGCTAATTGGATAATAACAGCAGACAGGGAATTCAGGAACAAACTGTCCCTCCTGAGTGGTGTCCGTATGCGTGAGTCTATAACCGTGTTCGGTCTCTTGGTCACTGGTCACGACCTTAAATATCAGCGGTCTACAACAATAAAGAAACTTCAGGGATAACAATAGTAATGTATGGTAACGACGAAACAAATATTGACAGCCAAGGAGTGTACAAGAAAAGGTCCAGCACCGGTTCTGATGTACCGAACGAGAGTGTGAAGAATTTCGCACAAAATCTGGTAAATACCAAAATTAATTACGCATTCATATAGAAATCAACTTAAAGAAGTATGTGGCAATTAACAGCTTAAATTTTATGTAGTTAAATTGCTTGTTAAATTCAGTTATATAAACGAAACACGAAATCCACTAAGTTACTAATTAATCCTCCATGCCATGTCCTGGACAACAGGGTAATACTGACTCCAAGTCAAACGCAGTTGAAAGTTTCGAAGACCTTCTTAACCTGGTTGGGTCACAGGGCAAATATCAGAAAAGGCTGCTATATGGCGTTCTCTTCCCTGTGATGGTCATGATGTCCTTTTTTGCCCTTACTATCATTTTTCTGCTCTCGGAGCCAGATCACTGGTGCAAGATGGACGGGCGGGATAACACAACGATGAGTCTCGAAGCTTGGAAAAACTTGATGCTTCCCAGGTTTGATTAATGAAAATGGGCACCTAAATCTGGTAATTTACATGCCTAATTTTGTTCCTCCTTGCTTATATAGAGAGATTGGTCCAGATGGCCAGGAACGCTTCAGCCAATGTCTCATGTTTGACATGAGCAAAGACGGTAGCAGGATCAGTATAAACTGCAACAATGGATGGGACTACGACAGAACGGATTACACAGCCACCATTCCGACGGATTTTGACTGGGTCTGTGACAAATCGTATTATGTTACCGATGCTTTTCTCGTCTACGCGTTGGGAAGCGCCCTGGGAACTATTACTTTTGGATGGGCTGCAGATAGGTACAGATAGAGAAACGATATTTTTATTTATTTATAATGACATTGCAGTTGGAAACAAAACGTTGTATATGTATTTGATTGGATTCTAGATACGGTCGTAAAAATGCATTTTTCGCCACGTGCTTTTTTATGGTTAGCTCGAGACTGATTAGCCTCTACGCCGCTCAATATTTCTATGCTTTTTTGGTAATGCAGTTTCTGAACGGATCTGCATTTCCGATGCTATATATTACTTTGTTCACAATTGCAGCGGAGCTTAGCGATAATGGTAAGAAATCCTATTGTAGAACTGTTATCCAATTATCTTGAAATCCTGAATATATTTTTATTACTTCTGGATAATTTACAGATTACCGTGCATGGATATACGGGTCCAGCTGGATGGTCGGGTAATTTAAATTTAATTCTAAATTGTTGTCAAAATAAAAGTTGAAGTATTGACTCACGTATGCCACAAGTGCCAATATTGTGTTGTAATTATTTTTTTCATATCATGTCAGGGTAGCTGGGGTTTGCTTATTACCGCTCCTGGCTTGGCTATGTGGTAATTGGTACGTGCTGGGACTGATCACCTCGGCTCCTGGTCTCCTGCTTTGCCTTTATTACAAAATGGTTCCAGAGTCTCCAAGATGGCTTCTGTCTAGAAACCGACTAGATGAAGCTGAGAAAGTTTTCCTCAAAATTGCGGAAACGAATGGAACTTTGAAGAATTTGAAGAAGACGGATATTTCTGAATATCTTCTTAGACTCAAGAACAAGGTTGAGGAGTCTGATCAAAAGTACAAAGGTGTATGGACCTTATTTACACGGAAGCGAGTTGCACTGTATACGATTTTGATCAGCCTTGTTTGGTTAGCATTTACAGTATTTATATCAATTTTGACACAGATCACAACAAACGATTCGGAAAAAGAGTTTGCGAGTATCTGGAAGAGTAACTTTTGTCGGATATTTTCTAAAGTGGAACTCACTCGACTCCTGTCTTTAATTCTAGGGCAGCGAACGGTATGATATACTACGGTATTACGATCAACACGACGAGAATGGCTGGAAATCAATTTCTGAATTTCTTCATTCTTGCCATTATGGAATTTCCTTCCGGCTGGGTTGGAGAATATATGGCAGACAAAGTGGGCCGAAGATGGACACAAGTTGTGTTTATGAGCATGTGTTTCATCGGGTTTACTTTGGCTGGTCTTGGGGGAACTGTCATGTCGCATATTCCTGGTATTGTAATTACCGCCATCGTGATTTCCAAGTAATTCCGGACCAAATGTTAACTTTGACAAAATGGAATTTATGTACAATTAAATTGTGATTTGCTGAAATAGATTTGCAGTGGCAGCCGGTACGCTGATTATCAATCTTCAGGCTACAGAAATATTCCCAACGGAACTGCGGTCAACTGGAACTGGATTCGCATGCACGATTTCTGGGCTCTGCTCAATTCTGTCGCCGCTCATTATATTTTTGGTAAATAGTGAATAACAGTACGATTTTTACATAATCAGCGGTTCGGCAGCAGCATAAAGTTCAGACTGCTCTTCCGTAGTAGCATGTATAATCTTTATACTGATGCACTTTTAGGGTAAAACTCATGTAGCAGTTCCGTACATTTGGATGGCAGGAATCTCAGTCACTGCAGCCATAATGGCGTCATTTTTACCCGAAACGCTGAAACAAACACTACCTGACACTTTAGAAGATGCCAACGATGTGGGTTCCGGGCATTCGTATTTTAGCTTTTTGCCCAAGGAAAACAAGGCTCGGAGAATATCTTTACATGGAATGGAAAACCTGGGCGCCAATATCGCTGCATAAATTGTGCACTACTACTGCCCACATTGATTTACTCCTTGCCTGCGTGCCTGGTGGCTATGATATTGATACAGTACCCACAACCCACAACCGTGGTTATTGCGACAGTATATTACACGCTAAACTATGTATGTATTTACTTTCGTGATTACACTGCACTGGGTCGAGTAGGATTAAGGTACACCTAAGCGCAATGTTTTATATTTAAATAAAAAAATGAATTCAATAAAACCTAGCACAAAATGTTTCACACTTACCTTATTATCCCCTCCGAGTCGTTTGGTCGTGTGTCAAGTCGAGCAAAGATTATTTCAGAAACCTACTCCATATACGAACTCAGGTCACAGCACAGACACGCCCGTGCAACATATATACATAGATTCACGACACGACACATATTGGGTCGGACATCATTTGTAATAATTGGAGTACTGAATACGTGTTATTATTAGCATGAATTTAACGACGATTACGACACTATGTGAATGTGACGCTGTCAACTCGAGCGATAATTACAACGTGACGCTGTCAACGCGAGCAATGATTACGATACCGTTTAAACGCGAGCGATGATTACGATATACCGTGTCAAAGCGATTGATCATTACGACACCGTGACACAATTAACGCAAGCGATGATTACGACACTGTGATGCTGCCAACACGGGCGATGATTACGACACCGACGATTACTACACGGAAACGGTTGCATTGCAATATGCTAGTTTCTTTCGTCCGGTTCTGGTTCTGGTTACCTACGTCAAGGTTACGTTCTTATTACGCATTACACGACAAACGACGCCTTGTTCAAATTCTGTACAAATAACGCGCCAACAACTCAGCTATTTGACGCCTCCTCGGTATCACGTTATGAAATAGAACAAGCTATACCGCGATATGAATTCATAACAATCTCCCTTCTCCGATTATTGGGAACCCAGAAACGTCAGGAAACGAACCAATATTGAATTTCATTTGGTTTTTCGATTTTGACGAGGCATGTTGTTATTACTTATTGTTCTCAGTCATCGGTCGTCGAGTTGTGATTTATTCAGTCAACAGTCAACAGTGCAAGGCGAGAAGTGGCATCCAACTGCAACTTTATTCTGTCATCTGTCATCTACCAAGTTTGAGTAGTCGAGCCGTATCAGGTGTGCAGGTCTACGACAAGTCAAGATGGCTGAAGCGCAGAGGGCGGAATTCACGGTCACTCGAACTCCCTTGGCCCATCTAAGGAATCGATTTGGCATCGTGACCGTTTACGTTGAAACTGCTACAACCCCGGATACTGTTGTGGTAAGTAACATATCACACTGCACAAGTTTACAACAACCAACAACACTTTTGCTAAGGTTAGGTTAGGTCAAGGTTAAGGAAAACCGGGGATTTTTCCTAATTGTTAGGTTACCTAGGTTACATTTCTTCAAACGCCCGACACCCGAAGGGCAGGATGCAGGATCGACCCAACCGGACCCAACTGGAATTTAGAAATATTTGAGACCTTGAGCGTGAAATAAGCCGATTCTGGTACTACAATTAGCAGCTAGTACTAGTCGCTAGTCCAGCCTAAAGAAACATTTGAGAATTATACAGGAATGCTGACTGATTGGCTGATCTACTCGTACTACTTATCAAATTAGTTTTGTTTTTACGTTTGTACCACAATAGTTACAAAGAAGCGATTTGATTTCGCATTTGAAGAAATTGGAGAGTGACATTTATGGACTTTACGAAGAACTGCCACATCGTTACCCAGATAAACCGAATCCGAAGGCACTGAAGAAGGGTCGATGCTATGCCATCTATTCCTCACGCAAACGACGCTGGGTCCGGTATGTTCTTGGAACCAAACAAAGCTAAAGTTGTCTACATATTGTCTGTGTACATATAGAATCGAGTACTGTATAATTATCCGTTGCATTAGGCCTTGGGTCAATCTTTTCTACAGCTAATTCAAAAATACAATTTTAAATTGTAAATTGGATTTAATTTACAGTGCAAGAGCTGAAGAAGATGTTGAGAACGTGCTTGAACATCTTTTGGTAACTCAGTTCTATTTGGTGGACTACTGTGTGAACGAAATTGTTCATCCGAATCGGGCTCGCTTTCTCCCGAATTCATATTGTGAGCTTCCGATGGTGGGCTACTTGGCATCTAATACTGGTAAGAAAGAGATAGTTTGACCGCATAATACTTTGATAGATCCGTATTATAGCTTTATTAGGCATCAGATGCTAATGTGAAATTCGTTTTTCGTAATGAAATGAACTCCTAGCCTTCTACACAATGTACTCTGTACCTAAACTACACAGATCCATTTGAACCTAAGCGAATCTGGACGAAACCACGAATCCAACTCTTCCGCGAATCTACACTTGGGAAAACCATCAACTGTCGTCCGATCAAGTACCACAGTATCAAGCAGATTGACATGGTCCAATTCTTCTGGCAAGATCAGTACGCCCTTCGCCGGTAAGTTTAGTGTGGCACATTGTGAGGTGGCTGTGGCTGGTGGCGATTACAAGTTTAAATTTAGAGGCTGTGTTGAATTTAAGCGTAAGCGTAAGGTTAGCTATTTTGGGATTTAGCTAATTTTGTTGGGTAATATATTGAATTGAGGAATTTCCTTAGATTTCGATTTGTCACACGTACTTAGCGTAGAGTAAGAGTAGCATTAATTTCCATCGCCTCTAAAGCCAATCAACTTTTTTGTGTCATAGGAGACGACGACATGCTAATGGACGATTAGTCATGGAGTATGCACAAGTTCCGCGTCCGCTATATCTTTCATTAGCACAAGGGAATATCGCTGGAGCCGGACCTGGAAATGCTGCTAATCCCAACGCACCTGGAAATGCTGCTAATCCCAACGCACCTGGAAATGCTGCTAATCCCAATGCACCTGGAAATGCTGCTCATCCCAATGCAGCTGGAAATGCGGATAATCCTAATGCAGCTGGAAATGCTGCTAATCTCGATGTACATGGAAATGCTGCTAATCCCGATGCAGTTGGAAATGCTGCTAATCCTAATGCAGCTGGAAATGCTGCTAATCTCGATGCACCTGGAAATGCTGCTAATCCCGATGCAGTTGGAAATGCTGCTAATCTCGATGCACCTGGAAATGCTGCTAATCCCAATGCACCTGGAAATGCTGCAATCGTTGACAATAATGTTGAAATGGAAGACGCTGTTGGTGAGGCTGCAGCCGAGTTAGCCAATGGTAGAGGAGTTATTGATATGCTTGCTAACGCCATTATTGGTGTTTTGGCTGCCGCCTCGGCTGCTGGTGTTCACGTTGGACATGCCGGTGCACAACCACCTGTTCAATTTGGTAATAATTCTGATTCTGAGACGGATAGCGATCAGGGACAGTGCTGAGGATGATGCCTGAGCGACGACTTCTGTAAGTCTTTAGTCTGTGAGTTTTGTTTCCGCTTGATAACTAATCAAGTACCATTTAGGTACTATTAGAGTTTAAAAAATTTTTCTTCATTCAGTTCAACCTAACTGAATAATCTAAAGGCTTTTAACGGAACAAGGCAGAGTCTATAGTCTATTTTTTGAATTTCTTTAAATACTTTCAAAATAGGAATCTTCGGAATATCTCTGGCTGGTATTTGAATTCTAATTATAGTAATCTCACTTGTCACTTATTCACAGGATCTTCGTCTCCACTCCAAACTGAAATTAAATCGTCGCAACCACGAATTATTTACAAATGAATATTTATTGAACTACAGAATCTTTACTCAATTTGTTCCATGACCTTTCGTGTATTAACGCTGTCATATTAGAAATTAATTAAGAACAAGTTGTCGTAAACTGTGTGCGCGTTAAGATTTCAATAAAATTTATTTCTTAGCATATAGCATTGCAAATAGTCTTCAGTCAACAACGATTTATTTTATTTCATTGCCACTACATTCATACCGGCATTTATCAATTAGAAATCAAGATAACTGACAATGAACTGTCTAATCAAAGGCATCCCGATCTCAAATGATGAGCCATTTCGGCGGAATAATCAAACAGCCGTAATCAGGATTAATCGCAACTGATTTAATGGAATAAGTAGTTCTAAGTTATAATAGACGTTTACAAGGCTTCAACCCTGAGAGCATACATCTTACCTAACCAGCCATAGCCAAAATTCTACACCGCCTAAATACTTTGATAGCCAAAACGTAAAGAAACAATGCCTTTCACCTTTCAGGATTTGGCTCATTTTGTCCATTGGCTGTTGTAACGTGGAAGCATTTAGGAAGATAGCACATAGCGTGTCAATAATGCAGCGCAACGGTACTTATGGCTCAATAAAACAATTACTATAATGCACAAAGGCTGTAACAGATCCATAGATAAGCAAGGGCTGCGAGGATTTACAGAAGTTAGACCGAGGTCCATATAATTAGGTACAGCCAGTAGTCAGTATTGCATTATTTTAAGCTCTATATAATCATCAACCTCTATTAAAGACAATTGAAAATGTACTTTAAAAATTAAATCTCTCGATCATACCAAAATCGGCGTGCGAGTTACATTACGAGATTATGACAAGCGTATCCGCCGTTCGCACAATTGATATATTTATTTATACATCTTTTGGTACCG
This sequence comes from Ceratophysella denticulata, assembly GCA_034694925.1. NCBI lineage: Eukaryota > Metazoa > Arthropoda > Collembola > Poduromorpha > Hypogastruridae > Ceratophysella > Ceratophysella denticulata. The sequence continues at coordinate 16,221 of JAQFYT010000941.1, forward strand.
TGGACATAAGATACAAGTGCCTACTTCCCTGACAAATAAAACTCTCCAATTTAAAAAGTCTTGTCCATTTCATTTCATTGTAAAGTAAATCAAGTGAAGAACTTCATTCAGGTCCCCAGTTCAAGTTCAGCGTCTTCTAACAATATTCGTTTCAATTATTAAAAAGATAGAAGCTATAAAGAAACCAAACCACTGCACTCGGGCCCCCAGGTAGAAAAAGTGCTAAATCATACAAACTAGGTAATTTCCATGTTAATTAAGAGTCGTAAATTTTAGTGGTACAGGAATTTTTTACTAAATTTACAAGCTTTTGGCAACCATAAATCTTTTTAGGAATTCTAAATACCATTACATCTCTGCAGGCACACTCTCAGTGCAGTGCAGATTTTAATACTTTCCTACGTAAATTGTGTTCAGTTCAGTGTAGCCTAGTATACACATTTACCAACTTTTACCGTACTTATAACCAACTACTGAAACTATAAGCTTACTATTACGATTTTTTAAAACAAGAAATTGTGCAGTTATGGGTACTGGAATGATTGAAGCAGAATTGGGGCCTTTGAATTCAAGCGAGGAAAAGGTATCGTAAAATATCTATTTCTTAGAATAAGTAAGGAAATGATTCATTGATATACAAAATAACTATTTCTAGGATGAAACTGAACCAAGATGCGAAGAATTTGACGATATTCTAGAATTAGTAGGGTCACAAGGTAGGTTCCAAAAAATCATATTGTATGCCATCGTCTGTCCTATAATTACGCTGGAGCCCTTCTTCACACTCAATACGATATTCATGCTCTTCATTCCGGATCACTGGTGCATTGTCCCGGGTCGAAATTCCTCGACGACCCCTCAGGAATGGAAGTATTCGACAATACCTCTGTAAACCAAAACAAGAATTGACTGAAAAAACTGAAATTTGGAAGGTTTTTAGTCAAATCAATTTTTTTTCTTCAAATTATCAGCGAAACAGGTCCAGATGGTCGTGAACGGTTTAGCCATTGCCAAATGTACGACACGGACAGAAATATTGTAGAATGTAAGCATGGATGGAACTACGACACCTCGGACTTTTCGTTGACCCTACCATCGGAATTTAATTGGGTCTGTTCACGATCGAGCTATGCAACGGATGCCCTGACCCTGTATGCTGTTGGGAATGCAGTTGGGACAATTGTGTTTGGACAACTTGCGGACAAGTAATGGAACTTGTCTTATAGGTGACATAAGTTAGTCGCTAATGTCAACAAACATTTTTGCAGATATGGCCGGAAACCAATTTTTTTCATTGCGCTCTTGATAAATCTTTTACTGCGGACGGTGAGCCTTTTCGTTCCGCACCATATCCACATATTTTTGCTTCTACAATTCCTGATCGGAACCGCCTTTCCGGTTATGTTTATTTCACCATCCATGATAGTTGCGGAGAGCTGTGACAAAGGTAAGCGTTTTGTGTTTTCGTTCATATTTCGCGAAAAGTCGTAAATCGAAAAAATCAAAAGTCGCGAATGATGAAATTCGAGGACATGGTAATTGAGAAATTTTATGTTTCAGCATTCAGAGGATTCGTTTACTCCATCACTTGGGCTATATGGGTGTGTATTTGGTTTCCAGTACAGGGCGCGCAGCATTTGTACTCAAAATAGACACACCTGGGTAGACAGTTACGATCACGAGCAGTTGTCCCATGTTCTAATGCTGATTTTAAAGTAATTATCGTAAACTTTTATCGCCCGTATCCGCCGCGCTTGTTCGAATAATTCTTGAGACACAAATTGTCATATTATCACGTCACCGTCACCCTACAAATAGTTTGTTACAAAGAAAGAGTCTCTGTTGTGTTTGCGTTTCACAAAGTATGATGTTATGCCCATACTGGAAGCTGAAATACCATCAAAGTAACATCGATGGAATGATTTCGGGTTGGGGGCATGGCGTTCTTGCCGTTATTGGCCTGGTACTGTGGGACCTGGTTCCTCATTGGCATTGTCACCTCTCTACCCGGTTTCCTGCTCTTCGCCTACTACTTTTATCTCCCAGAATCTCCGCGTTGGCTCGTCTCCGTTGGGAAGGTCAAGGAAGCCACGAGCATTGTTCTCAAAATGGCGAAACAAAATGGAACATTGAACCGCGTCACACCAGCTCAAATTGAGTCAATGCTCACGCGTTTAGTGACACTTCAAGCGATTCAGAATGAGAGTATGAAGGGCCGCATTGGGGTTTGGACCTTATTCACGAGGCCTTGGTTGGCGAAAAATACGATAATGCTCACTATTTCATGGTCAGTAAAATTTTGATATTAGTTGAATCTGACTTAATGGTCTTCAACGAGAGTTATTTAAATTCATGATTAAATCGTTCATATTCTGAATTGAGGTCAATGAATGTACTGGTTTACTACGGAATCACACTCAACACTGCCAACATGGCTGGGAGTCAATTTTTGAATTTCTTTCTGTTGTCCGTCATTGAGTTGCCCTCGAGTTGGCTGGGTGGTTATTTGGTGGACAAGGTCGGGCGAAGATGGACTCAAGTGGGCTTCTTCTTCGTGAGTATGACTTGCTGTCTCACGGCCGCCATTGGAGTCACCCATTCACATCTCACGCTCCTCGTGCTCATCTCTGTCTTCTTCGCCAAGTGAGTTAATAATCGCAAAACTAATTACCTTCCATATGCTCGCTCATACACAATCGCGTGAAGGGCGAAATACGATTATGTGTAGTGTTCGATGCTGCGACGTGTAAAATTTGTTTTAATTGCTGGTCAAATATAGCATCTGAAGATCTGTTGATTAGGTCCAATTTAAACCCAAGGTTGTTGAATTGTTGATATAAGATAGATATATCTGAGTCCACTTTGTATCCGGTTCCAGGCGATGTTAAATTTTGGCGTTGGAGGAAATAAATGTCAATCTGTCTATAATTGTAAATTGTAAAGTATTTCAATCATTTGATGATTTTAAAAAGGTTTGCAATAACACTGACCTTCCTGGTCGTGTATCTTCAGGGCACGGAAATCTTTCCGACCCAGCTCAGATCTACCGGGAGCGGATTCTCGGCAACGATTTCAAGTACCGTCGGAACAACGGGGCCATATATCATTTATTTGGTACGCGTGTAAAATTACGTAAATGCTTGGTTATATTAACACACTCTTTACAAATCAGTAAAAATTATTTCTACGATTCGAGAACAAAGTATAGTGCACAATGTTAACTCAAAAAGCTAATTTTTCATTGTATTTGATCCAGGGACAATATAATCCCGCAGCACCATATCTTGTGCTCGGGGCCATGTCCCTAGCCGGAATGCTTGCGTCGTCATTTCTACCTGAAACATTTCGACAAGCTCTACCGGAAACCATTGAAGACGCCAATATGTTTGGGAAGTCAAATAAATTTTGGAGCTTTCTTCCAGAAGAAACTAACCAAATGAAAAGTTTCAATAATTCGGATGAAAAATCTAAAAATTCGACCTAAC
>JAQFYT010000942.1:0-19704 GCA_034694925.1 Ceratophysella denticulata
GTCATTATAAACGGCTCTGGAGATCCAGAAACTGCTATTGTTGTAAGCAGGTTTTTGCATCTACTCGTAGTGTATTTTGTATCACTTATTTCCCCTTAAGGCTCAAATAGCGAAGCCTATAACTTTGACAAACCTCAACGGATTTTGACAAATAAAGGCATTTTAGAAAGCGGATGAACAGGTGCACAAGCTAAGCATTTGCTTTTTGGAAATCCCTCTCCATAACAAGATGGCGTCCAAAAGAAAACTTTAAAGTCCGATAGCTCTGGACCTCTTTCGAATTTAGCTAAAACCGATGCTTACTGAATTCGGAAAGCGCTGAAGATTCTAAAAAGCTCTTAATCGGTCACCTAGCTTAAAAAATGACAAAGTTACAGATTTTACAGTAAACCCTGTTTTCCACCAGTTTTGGTTTACTCGAACTCGGCTCTGAGGCCGAGACACCGAACCATACCGTACTCGCCACCCCCCACTCACTATTCAGCTCCAAAGCATACTCTTTCCCAAATGTTTCGCATGCATACTAGAAGTACGGGTGGCGCCCCTATAGCGGCCTAGATTCACACTGTCACCCTGCTACGAGAAGCTTAATATATATAGTCAATTGCCAGTATCCATACTTACAGTATAAGCACAATCTCAACCTAACTTCAGCGCACCTTGAATACCTACTGTAATTGTTAGGTGGTCAAGTACCGTGATGAAATGACGAATCCAGCAAATCGCAGTACTTTTACACCCAAATTCGATTCCACTACGAAAAGAGATTCACATGCATCCAAAAATTTATAAACATATACTGACGGTGGTGTTTGAGACTAAAGATAAGAAAAGTAAGGATAATTGGAATGTTACCGGCCATTGTAACACAAAATATATATGCATTTTGGATAACATATATTCTTCAAAATAAGATACATGATATTTCCTATGAGCTTGACCACCAGGTATTTGTGGCTTGGACACTTGTACTCTGGTGGAATTCAAGATTCTGCCGTATGGACTCCTAACGACATGAGTTTGAATGTGGAAGAAGAACGCCGGAAATTCGAGATAATGGCACTGTATTTATTGCATATTGTGTTGATTTGTATTGAGTGGTTTATTTTGTTATAGGAAAATGAAAATGCATTTAGATAACCTTTAACGTAGCCGTTCTAGACAGAAAAATTGTATCACGGAATATAATAAATTCGTAATATCAATACCGGCCGAAACGTTTGTTGCTGCCCATACACTAAAGTAGGGCATGTGTTTAGTCTAGAATTTGGAAGTCCCATCGGAGCGGAGGACTTCATCTGACTACAGCAATTTAATTACTAGAGAAATAATTTTCATCGGCGCAGCGTCGGCTTTGACAAACATGAATGAGAGCAGATTTATGATTAACCTGCAATTATGACGCTGCGGTGCGAGCGTTGTATTGAAAGCTGGGCGAGCAGTGTTAGCGTCTACCTCTAAAACTTCGAATTATTAAAAAAGTTTTGGAATCAATAGAGCAATTTTTGCAAAATCAAGTTTTATAGGCTCAAATGGGATCCCAAGGTTTGTCCTCGTCTTACAAACCTTGGGGAATCCTATATAAGTATTTCACTCGTGGAATTCGGACATGCGTTTTCGAATTACATTAATTCAAACATCAAAGGAATTAGTGAATTTATTTGAGTAGACTAGAAATTTTTTTATCGATCCAGTTAGTAAAAAGTGTGAGCCAAGGTCAGAATGTGAGATCGATTTCTGAATCGAATGTATGTGGTTCATTTTGGTTTCGAGTCACTCACGAAATGTAGAATTTTGTCCCAGTAAAAACAAATTTGCATAGCGTTAGATTTCGGAGCGTGGTGCAGCTGAACACGCTTCGTAGATTTTCAATATTTGTCTAAGCCAGAATTAGGTTATTCGTAATTGTATAATATTGTAGTTGTAGTTAATAATACTACGACCACAAAACCACGATCGGCTTCAAGAATATTTTCATGCTCCTCAAGAAATACTCACATAGTTTAAAATTTCAGCATACAGCAATTCAGGTTAAGTCCTAGGACGTCGTTAAGGAGGATACTTGCACTTGTTCTAATTAAGGCTTCAAGTGGAGTTGTAAGTTAAAATTTCATCATGTTACGCAATAGGATACAATACAGTGGATGTTGAGAATGATCAATTTACGTGAGATTGCTTAATCTCGAAGTTTTATGCTCTTGACGTGAAAGTTTCATTTGTCAATGAGCTGGATAATCAAAAATCGGATTGATTGACAGCTAATGGGAGTAGTGTTATTGTTATCTGTAGAATATCACGGGGACCAACAAAAGTAAGGCAGAGCCTTGAAATATAGTATTGGACAACAAAATTAAAAAAAGTAAGATGACATTCGCATGACTCTGCGATTCAATTGATTTGGATTCTTACGAAAATGACTGATTTATGGGGAAATATTTCCGGTCTTGTAAAATAATTCCTGAATTAATGATTACGAAATTGAAAGTGGCGAATTTAAAGATTTGTATTTCATAAGAGCTTAAATGTAACTAACTGAATAACATTTGAAAATTTGTATAGTCCAAAACACTTGCGGTCAAACCTACTTCACTTATCAGTTGTCAATTCATTTATCTCAACTGTGTCACAAACAAGGACTAGATACCTGAATTAATAAATTCCAACATCAGGTGATTTGTTTAGATTCCCAATAGGCACGTATGCGTGCATCTACGCTTCTTAAATGAAGATTGATACAAGTTCTAGCGCATTTCCATTCCACGCCCAGGATTCATGATTGTACATTCAAACTTTAACTAGGATTTTGGTTACGTTTAAATAGATGTATGCTTGAGATACCTATCACGTGAAATATGTGCTTGAAAGATATTGAATGCATTTTTGGTAGGCGATTCTCATAATCTAGTAAAATCCTGTTTCCTGATAGAATCCAAATTTTAAGCCGCAGTATCTGTAATTCAAGATAATTCTGAAGTTCGATTAACAACTACGTTACTTAATGTGACAAAACTGTATTGCAATGTCTTGCATTGGTCAAACGGGGATCCCGTAAATTAATAATAGCTGCTATCTGTGCATACCTACTTAAGAATCATGCATCGAGTAAAGGGACAAGTCTAGAAGTGGTATTAAAGTACTTGTTTAATCGTATAAATACACGACACACCCAACTCCAATTATTCATTGTACCAATCGATTCTGAATTAGCAAAAATAACCGGCTTTGTATTTCGGAGCACACTTTCAGTATGGGAAAACTAATTTTTCTCTTTATAGCTGTAATTGGTATTGCTGGTGTTAGAGGGCAGAAAGATCCGAATTATGTTGACGGGCGTACAACAATGGTTCATCTTTTCGAATGGAGATGGGCAGACATTGCGGAAGAATGTGAGAGATTCCTAGGACCTTATGGATTTGGCGGAGTGCAGGTCGGTATCGGGTTAAAACTCGTATTTGATTTCCAGAATCTTTTGTATTGCAAAACAGTAATACTATTTATTTGATTTCGGCAGGTTTCTCCTCCTAGTGAGAACAAAATTATTACGAACCCAAATCGCCCATGGTATGAACGATACCAACCAATTTCCTATAAATTGGAAACGCGCTCTGGAAATGAGCAGGAATTTCAAAACATGGTATCTACTCCAGATCCTTAACAATTAATTGTGAAATATCGAAACACAACTAATTCATGCCGAATGTCAGCTAACTTCTGGTTCTTATTCGTTCTTTGTAGGTCCAACGATGCAATGCAGCGGGTGTCCGGATCTATGTCGATGCTGTCATTAATCACATGACTGGTGGTGGAACTGGAACTGGAACCGGCGGCAGCACATCCAATGGTTATGATTACCCAGCAGTGCCCTATTCCAACGGAGATTTCAATTGTCCACAAGGCCACTGTAATACTGGATCTTGTAATATTGAGTCGTACAATGACGCTGAACAAGTGAGTAAATTCTCATGCGTTGCACATATTTGTTCACTATTTTATAGTATTACCACAGTCTATACAATGGGCAAGGAGCAATGAAATTACAGAATACCAGATTCCTGATACCCATGTAATTATTAATAAATTTTGTCGTCACAGGTTCGCAACTGTGAATTGGTAGATCTCGACGACTTGGATACCGGTAAAGCCTATGTTCGAGAAAAGATTTCAGAATACCTTAACCGACTTATCAGTTACGGTGTAGCTGGATTCAGGTATACCTAGTCTATTGCTGCAAAATATAAACTGTTGTGGAAGCCTTTCATATGAAGTAATTATCTATCTTAAGAAAGCTAATGAATGAAGAAATGAACGTTTTTAGAGTTGATGCATCCAAGCATATGTGGCCCGGAGACCTTCAAGCAATTCTTTCTGGTCTGAATGACCTACCAACTAATCATGGATTTCCCTCTGGAACTCGTCCCTTCATTGCTCAAGAAGTTATCGACTTAGGTAAATTCCGAATTTATTTACTTATAAATTAATATATACACTGGAAAGTTGAATGCATACTTGGACTTGGAATACAAAAAATCACTTAAGCCAAATAACTTATTGCATTAGTGTATAATGTTAATTGATCATCCGCAAATTCTAAACCTTGTTTCGGAAACAATAGGTGGTGAAGCCATCAGTTCCTCCGAATACTTATCCATTGGTCGAGTAACGGAGTTCAAACTGAGTCGGGATATTGGAAACATCTTCCGCAAATTGAATGGTCAAAAGTTGGCGTCCGCTGTGAACTTTGGTAAGTAGATCTTGAATTACTGCTTTTCTTTCTACCTTTTTAAATAACACTACAATACTAATCTCTGTCGCAATTTTAGGCGAAGGTTGGGGAATGCTCAAAGATGGAGACGCGTTTGTGTTTGTCGATAATCACGATAATCAACGTGGCCACGGTGCAGGTGGCGCGAGCATTCTTACTTACCATGTCTCAAAACTGTACAAACAGGCCACCGCCTTTGTTTTGGCTTGGCCTTATGGTGCAACGCGTATCATGTCCTCCTTCGAGTTTGATGCCGCCATTGATTGGGTATGGGAAATCCTTACGATTCTTCCAATTAAATCCACCCCAACCGCATAAATTATTAAGTACCCATGTTTCTTTAGGAAGGACCTCCTCATGATGGAAACATGAACACTCTCCCAGTCACTATCAACCCTGACAATACTTGTGGAAATGGATGGGTGTGCGAACACAGGTGGAGACAGGTAAATACATGTATAATAAAGGCTGGTTTTATACTACTCAAATTCCACTAAGCTGCTGGATATGGTTCAGGCTTAATTTATTCATTGTTTTCCACACACAGATTTACAACATGGTTAATTTCCGTAATGTTGCTGGATCAGCTCCCATGTCGAATTGGTGGACGAACGGTGAAAATCAGATTGCTTTTGCTCGAACAGGACAGGCATTTATTGCGATCAATAATGACGATTTTGAATTGAACGAAAATTTACAGGTATTTATCCTAAAGAATTCGACAATAAAAATATATTGCAACAAACATAACAACCTGTGTTATTTGTACACCTAACTCATATTAACGCAATTTTAACACAGACATCGCTCCCGTCTGGAACCTACTGTGACATCATTTCCGGAGAAGTGGAAAATGGTGCCTGCACTGGAAAGACCGTTGTTGTTAACGGAGATGGGACAGTCAATTTATCAATCCCTAGTCAAGACTATGATTCATTTATTGCGATCCACGTTGGGGTAAATATATGCAAACTAATAACTCTAATCAACCCTTGCTAGGTATTCCATTGACATCGACATATAACTTCTATCACTTCATTTTATTAATTGCAGGCTCGACTTTAATGAAAACAAAACAACCTTTAGCTAATCCAGAATAGAGTCAGAATGATATACTATATGTTGTACATATTTATTTACCCACGAAAATCTAATTAAAGCTGACTGATTTATTTTAATTATAGTAGAGTTTGTGTTATTGAGTAGGCAATTGATTTATTCCGCACCGCGTGGGGTTGATGCGACCAGCATGGCATTCACCAGCTTAGCACTGTCCTTGCTATAAGTTCAAAAGTAAATGCGATTAGTTGAATCCCAGAATTTTAAATACCATAATTTTTTTTGCACTTGGAATTTATATATTGTACATACTGTATGAGTACAAATTCCCTTAGGTTGGCCAACTTTTGGGGTTCTGGGACACCCAAATACTTGCACGCCTTTTCAACGAATGTTAGACAATTGTTGTTAACCAGGTCATAGCTTGTTTCTCTAGATCATTTCATTTCGGATTCAAATTCTTGAGTCACGAAAACGTAAATCCTTGATAAAGCTTTAAACTTTAATTATAGGGAATTATTTTACGTGAATTGCGTTTTATTTTGTACTCGGATCCATTTCGAGAAAGCCGTTTCGGATTTTGTAGTTTGGAATACCCCATCAATCCAAAGTGGTTTATTCTCTTTGTAGAAGACGTCCTTATTTACGAGAGAGAAAAGAAATTAAATAAAGGCATGGTTTTTGCTTGGCATGATTAGAATGTCGTTAAATCGGCGAAAACAACAAAAGCAATAACCTAAAACCGGATTAATCAGTGCATCTCTGAAAAATATCACCTAAGCGGAATGGCAATGGATTCATTTTACCCACCTTTTCTCTGACAACAATTCCTCTGTTCAGTATGAAATCGAAGACTTTTCCAAAGACCATAATTGCGCCATGGTAAATGTTATCAGGAGCATTTGCAGCGTTAACATTCGGAATGCTGTTAACTATGAAAAAACATAATAAATAACAACATGTCAATGAATCGAACTGGGGTTGGAGGCGTGTAGTTATAACAGGCATTGTTAAATACACGTAAGCACTTAAGATTAATCTTACATACAATAGGTATTATGTATTTACTTTTGAGCACCATAATCATCCACTTACGTATCTCCTTGATATTCACAAAACCTGCTCTGGTATTTGTGCTGATTACAGTTACTTTGGACGAACTTCGATCGTCACCCATTCCAAACCCGAGAAGTGTCATCAATAGAATACACTGAACACTTGACATCCTTGATTGATTTTTTACGGAGTAGAAGATCAGAAATCAGGCAACTGAATGATGAAAAACTAGAAAAGTTGTACATATAAGTTTGTCAGAATGAGAACCTAACCTACAGAAAGCATTAGCATTCAGATGGATTGGATCCAGCAATACTCCCACGTATGACTCATGATGACGACGTCAAACCCGATCCATAATTGAATTAACTTTGATTAAGCACTGAATACTTACAGTTGAAATGTCGTTTTCCTTAAAGCTTATACACCGGAAAGCAATATAGGAATTGAGTCCTCTTTGTGGCTTGTGGCAAATACCGGGTTGGAATTATTGAAAATAATAAACAGAAGAAAAGAGACATGCTCGGCGTCCCAAGTCACTTTAACGTTATGAAGATAAGCTGCGTATCGGCGGATCCAAGTAGGTTAAGAATTTTTATGGCTTCCGTTAAGGGGCACATATGCATGTTTATTCAGTATTCGATCACTGCCCTAGTACCACCTGACACAAGTTACAATTTTTTTTTAAATCTGACTGGTTTCTAAATGTGTAAAGTAATTGATAATGTTGACTTGAATACCTAGCGTAGCAAGTAAATATAATAGAACTAATTGCTGTCATATTCGGCTAATGGTGGTGGGAACCGTGGAACTCGTGCATAGCTTTGAAGGTCTATCCATACTCGTCCCGCATACAAAACAATGCGTGAGAAGTTGAAGACATGTCTTTCTAAACTTTTTAGCCATTAAGCAATAGATCACGAAATTGGCTGCAGAGTTAATTGTCACAAATAGGCTGGAAAGTTTAACGAGCTCCTCTGACGCGATGATTCCAGTAAAGGACTCCCGCATATTGAGAGCTAACGATGTAATGTTGCAGAGGAGGAAGGTCGCGATTATACACACCAGCATATTTGCAATGGAGATTTCACTGATTTGGGACTGGGTCAAAGTTTTCCTGGCCATATTCGCCGCCCGCACCTAGCAATTGGAACATGAAAATTAATGACCCAGTTTTTGCTATAATACCAGATTTATACATGGAGGAATTAAAGTTGTTAAGGTCTTATTGAATGTGCATTATTATTATGAAGAATACTGGGAGCTCCACTCACCTTTCTATAAATCCCAATATTGAGAACCATTAGGAGCACAAATGGAATTAACCGGAAGATAAAAAATGAGCCCCAATTAACATAGTACAGAACGTACATAGGATTCCTTCGCATTGAGGTTAGAGCTAAATCATAGCCGATTATTGTTCCATTCATAGATTTTTCCACGTAGGTGTACTCCCACCAGGTGGTCAAGTTGTACAGGATCGAAAAGAGCACAACAAGTAGCGACACAATTACGGCATGGTTCACGGTGCACCACGAACGGGCTCGCAAGGGAAAGTTAACTGCAACGAAGCGCTCCACTGTAACGCACACCGTGAAATAGACGGATCCGAGCTGTGCTAAATAATAGACAGAGAAGTGGAGAGATTATACTAAATCTACGAAATCAGAAGAATATGAACGCATTGTAAAGTGCTGGCTTTTTTAAAATTTAAAACAGATTAGTAAGCATAGGTATAGCTTTCTTAAAAATTGATTTACCTACGCTGATGAGAGGAAAGAGCGGCGGAACCATGAGAGGCAAAACAATATTGTTATAGTTCATAAGGACGCAGAAATACTGGAACACTCCAGGCACTCACTCCATAGAACAATAAGGAAATTGTGACAAAAATGAGATCACAGAGACTTAATCCAAGAAGTATAATATTAACTGAAGATCTCATGCTGTGACGAGACAGTACCAGTGCTGACAGAGTATTCCCTATTATTCCGAAACTACAAACAGCAGTTGTTCCGACTCCACTAACGAGAAATGTGTAGATTGAATCCTCGTAGGCAATACACTCTCCAGTATAAGCTGTGTCATTTGTGTTGTTCCGAATTTCTGTAATTTCAGGAAGAATCGTAGTTGTAAAATTGTCTCCATTGCCATCAAAAATTGCACCGATGCTTCTGTTATTCCAGAGCAATTCCGACATTATTGGCTTTAAAACTTAACAGACAGGCAAGTTGGTTCGAATTATTTTATTCAGTTAAACAATTGATGATTCCAAAGTTTCTTTCGAATGGATGCACGACACGACACACGACCCAGGTTTCGCAAAAACGAATCACAACTGCTCAAATCGTGTACTGAACCTTCTTGACAGATGTTATTTTGAAGATTAAAATTAAATACCCACACTTCGATTTACAGTACCATGTATTTGTTTTGTATTCCTATAGGTTGCAGTTGAAGCAAAAAGTATTACCAAAGTGCAAAAAGGAGGGCATAATTTGCTACAAACAACTCGAACCTGCAGGACTAGTTTCGTAGCGGATTTGAAATACGATTGACGTATACAGTACGTGGGCCTTCGAATTGTTGATGGGGGCAGACAGCTGTGTAATATTAATAACCGGTATTTCTCTTTTGGATGAAGTTCGCATTTAGCTTTAGCGGTATAATTCTAAGCAGCTAGAAGGCTTTATCACGCCAAACTAATTCAATTAATAGTAATTAGCCGTGATTGTACCGACATTCGTCGAAACGACTGAAATATATTAATGATAAATTAGTAGCCTGAATATTAAAACCTTTCCAGACCCTCATTATGTCGTAGAGAATGTAAGTTGTACGGTCGATCTTTAATCTATCAATTTTGTCGATCATGTATTTCTATTCTAGCTCTTGCTGACTGCGAAGATGTTTCCATTTGCTATTTTTATATGTACATATTAACAGGCAACCCGATAGAACTTGCGATTTACATTTATTTTGTATTACGGATAGAGTAATCAAGTGGAGTATCGAGTAAATAGATTTATTAAAAGTGTATCAATAAGTAGTTTGTTCCGAATAAAAAATTACTTTTTAATTAACGAGGCGATCCATTCTAAACCTTGATACAGTCCTTCTCCAGTCAATGCACAACAGGACTGAATTTGCCACTTGTGAGTACGGAGGGAAGTCAAGCCGAGCCTAGGAACCCAAGACAAATCAGTTACCAAGTTTTCTGCCTATTAGTATTATGCGCAATCAAGTATCAATTAGAAGGAACCCTTACTCTTTGGATATAAGGGCAGGACGCATGGAGCCTTTTACATCTTGCTTGTTAGCGTATATGAGGAAGGAAGCGGTTTTTAGGTCTTCGTGAGCAGTTAACCTCTCCAACTCTTCCTTTATCACTGTTAGTCTTTCTGTATCCGTGGAATCAATCACCACCATGACAAACTGAAAATAGAATCGTTCATCTTAAACATAACCTTCATTCTCTCAGGCATTTAAAATTTAATAAAGATATAAAAATCTTCTCGTGCTTCTCACTGGTTATGTAAAAGATTAGGGAATTACCTCTGCATTTTGGAAATAGGTGGACCAACTCTGTCTAAGACTGGCCTGACCCCCAAGGTCCCATATGAGGAAATTTATATTTTTCCACCTCACTTCTTCAACGTTGGAACCAATTGTGGGGGAGGTTTGTACGACTTCATTCATTAAGAATTGGTAGAGTATCGTGGTTTTCCCTGCATTGTCCAAACCAACGATTATAATCTTGTGCTCTGCAATAAAACAATTCAATATAAACAACATGTCAAATACAAAAGAGCGAAATTGTGCCAGTTTTCATTCATATATATTTTTCAAATTCACACAAAAACTTCATTTCTACAAGATGCATTCTAGCCTAACGCTTATCGATAGTCCTGTTATTAGGTCCATTTTAATTGTCTTAAACGTAGTTTACTATTTTTATATGGACAGGGTGGTGCGAAATGTTTTTCCCCCCGAGTCATACTTCTGAAAATCGTATAATGACTATGATATACCAAATTAAAGAAAATTCTATGTGGGATCTAACGGTGAAATAATATTTGGACTTTTCTTACACGCGGCCGCTGTTGTGCAGCGCAAGAGAGAGAGAGAGAGAGAGAGAGAGAGCGGCTCAGGGGCGACCCATCTCGTTCTTGCTCCTCACAGAGACAGAGCAAAATGCGTCTCGCTACGGTACAGAGATCGCGACCGTGCGCGGCTTAAGGATCCGTGACATTTGAACGCTCCAGGCGTTTGAACATAAATTATATGATTATTGAAAAAGTTTTGTTGTTGTTGAAGGGTTTGGATCAATTTTGCATCCATTTAAAAATTGTTCATATTATGTGGACCATTTAAACAGCTGGAAAAGCGGAAATTCGACCTTTTTCACTATTTTGCGCTGTGCAGCTGTCATTGTAAGAAAAGTCAAAATATTATTGTACCATTAGATCCCACATAAAATTTGCTTTAATTTGGTATATCATATGTCATTGTACGATTTTCGGAAGTATGACCTAGGGGGGAAAACATTTCGCACCACCCTGTACAGTGGGTATTGAAATTCTGTATAAGAACGAGAACGACGTATTACATCGTGGGACAAAAAACGATGACCTACCCTCACTGCCAAATAGAGCCCATATTTTGGAGAAGAGAAGTCCCATTCTGATTCCGATCGAAAAAAGCTGCAAATAATTGTGTGATTTATGGTTCGCATTTAAGAGATCCCGACCGTTTATACACAAC
Source organism: Ceratophysella denticulata (assembly GCA_034694925.1). NCBI lineage: Eukaryota > Metazoa > Arthropoda > Collembola > Poduromorpha > Hypogastruridae > Ceratophysella > Ceratophysella denticulata. Next base: position 11,642 of record JAQFYT010000942.1, read on the forward strand.
GCTCTTCCACTCTTCAAACCAGTTCAAGGTCAAGTGTCCGATCCTGTTAAGGGGCAGATGACCACGCCTTCACAGATTGTTGTAGAAGCAGACGATTAACGATTAACATTAACTTTTGACCTTGATCCATCCATGGATCTAAAATAGGGTACATCCAACACGTTTGACGTTTGATTTGGCTGAACCTCCAGACTCCCGACCGTCAGCCGTTGTTGTTTACCTTGCTTATTTTTTGTGTAGCTATTATTGTGGCCTTGCCTGTAATTATAAAATACAAAGTAAGTGCTATTGGTTATTGATGATCAATTTCCAGTCAACAGCTGACTGAATTATCGTTGCTCGTGTGTTGATTTTTCTACATTCACATTCTAGTCTACTTACTACATACGTTGAGAAATACTGCAGACTATCTAGATCCAAATTACCAAATTACACCAAATAGGAAAATCACAGAAGAACTTGAACCATTTAATTGATGAATGATAAATGAACACTTTTGACTTTCTCTTCTGTCTGCAACAATAATCCCAGTAGTATACATATTACGTTAGCCTCTACGTTACTTTACATACAACAGACAGGCAGACTGCTTGACTGCTGCTGCTGCCTAATTCCTCGAGTCGAACGGATGGCGCGTGTTCATCCCATTCCACAGCTCACGCATAGAGTGTGCTCGACACTCCAATGATAACACCACATGACGCCGTCTTTCTTATTCATATGAATAGGAAATATTTATAGGATTTAAAAATTGCATTGAATCAGCGTCAATCAGCGTTGAAACAAAGAAGAAACAAGTTGAAGTTGTTCAGCTGAGTAAACGCTGCAGGTTGCAGTTTGCAGATTGAATGGAAGTAGAGTCAAGCTACCCAATTGAAACTGGATATCACGATTTATTTGATTTTTAATGGTGGCAAAAATAATTGCTACGCGTGCCTTTAGGAAAGTATAATTTCAGACCTTGGACTTACTTACCACGGGTTAACAGTTGTTTCAATATTCAAGAATATTTAGTATAGATTCGTAGTCAGTCAAGTCTAACGTTCACATCAATCGCCACTTTGCCTATGGTTATGGTAAGTTTTATTATATTTGGTTCAATTGGACTTCGGTCATATTAAGTAAATTACATTGATTGATTGATTGATTGCATTCAATTCTGCAGGTTTCCAAAACCAGTTACCTAATCGTTAGATTTCGTGGAAGTATATTTGATTCACATCAAGCAATTGGCAAATGCATATGTTTAAATCTTGATATTTATTAGCCATGCAATTTCTAGGTATCTGTGAATTTAGTATGCATACATAAAATATAAAACAATAATCCTCAATACTCGATCCTACCATTCTACACCGACACACATCATTTTTTGAACAATACATTTCTTATACAAACACGCGAACATATACATAACACTTATATACACCAGTCAGTAAAATTAGTTATTAAAATTACGTATATCTAGAGAAATACAGAGTATCAGTTCTTTTGCATTAAACTAAGACCCAGCAGGACATTTTTTTATTAAGCACTAGCTAACAGTGACGCCGTTTATAGTGACGACAGAGTCTCGTTCATTCAAATCTTCATAAATATGTTCTGTGGTGGGGTTGTCGTAGTAGTGGGGCTCGAACATGACCATGGGGGTTTCCTTTGCCACGCTGGGAGGGACTTGGGGCTTGATTAGGTTGGACTGATGTCTCAGATACAGGAAACCAACAATGAGGAGAAGAACGACCAGAATTCCAAACGTTGACCCCAGCACAATCGGCAATGAACTCTGTTTCTCTTGCAGAACACAGCTCGGTGCTTCGTCGGGACTCCACTTTCCTTCAAAGCACGTTGAAATTGCATTTCCAAGTCTCGTGAAACCTGGAACACAGTGATATTCCACTTGGGCATTGTGACTCAATGTTGTGTTCAGTGGAAATATCCTGGCATTCGGGGCGGGCGGTGGAGCAGGACATGGCATTGCTGTGAAAATACCAGAGCCAAGAGTTACATGCTTATCAGCGTGGTTCTTTTTAACTAGGCTAATAGTATTTAGAATTACCACGACACTTTGGCTCAGCTCCAGACCATTCCCCGTTAGCTTGACATATGCGTGTTGAATTTCCGAAGAGCTCGGTTCCGCGGGGGCAGTTATAAGTGGCAATGCCGCCGGGTCGCAGCTTTGTGATCAGAATGTTGTCGGACTCCAATTTGTCACATGTAATTTCTGAAAAGTGGACATAAATACAGAAATATTTATCGCATTTCTATTATTAAAATCCAATTATTGAAATATTTTTATTCTACAATCGACTAATCGTTGCAGATATGAACCGGAAACACTGGATTCACCTTCACAAGTTGCTTCTCCATTCCACTTCCCATCCTCTCCGCATACGATTCTCTCCTTCCCTCGAAGTTTCCATCCTGGATTACACTCGTAAATTACTGCTGAGGTCAAAATGGTGGTATTGGAAGACAGGTCATATCGTCCATGTTGAATAGGTTTGGGATCCCCACAATCAACGAAGACACAGGTTGGAGGAGTTCCACTCCATTCCCCGTCGTTACAAGTCCTCATGCTTTCTCCTACCATTTTATACCCCCTTTCACAACGGTATCGAATTACAGACCCTAAACGGAAAGTCTGTTTGGAACTTCCAGTGCTTGTTATAAGAGATCGTGTGGAAGATCGGTCATTCAAAGTTACAGAAATTATAGAATTTGAAGGCAAAACAGGTTCCATGCATCGGATTTCTGAAACAGATATATCGACGCAATATAAACCAACAATATGTAAAATATGTAAAACAACATAACAAGCAACCTTATGAAGCCCTTACCTTCACATTTAGGACTACTCCCACTCCATACTCCATCTTCGTTACATACGCGAACATTGTCCCCATTCAGTTTGTAATTACTAGCACAAGAGTATTTAATGGTTGAACCCAAGAATGTGGATGTATAGCTCAATTGGCCGTATGGTATTGTTGGTGCTCGTCCACAGTCAATGACTATTAAATTATAAAGCGTGTTATTTGAGGTCGACTAAGAAACAGCGCAGCGGTAGGAGTTTGCGTTCGAAATCCTTCTTACATCGACACACTGGAGCTTGTCCACTCCACTCCCCAGTGTCCAGACACTTTCGGGTTGGATTTCCAAGGAGAACGTGTCCTTCCTCGCAATGGTAGTTGATTTCTGAATGTAGGCTGAAATCGTAACCAGTAATGAAAGCTCCCGAGGGTACTCCAGGTTCTTGGCAGGTGATTGCTGCGTTGATATAAATCTGAGATTATTCTTCGGAAGTAATAATTTAGAGCGCAAGCAAAAAATATTAATACCAACTGTTTGAATCAGCGCTAATAAATTCAATATGGTTGCTGAAAAGCACTATACGGGGTAGTAGGCATTGATTATGAGTTCTGCTTCATAAACTGTTACAAGGAGACACAGGAATATTGTATTGTATTTTTAGAACATATCACACCTGTGCATCCAGCATTTCCCTTCCACTGAGCATCAATTCCACAAACCAATGTGTCGTCCCCTTCCACCCAAAAACCTTCGTCACAGTCCACATGAGCAATGGAGTTCAGTTGCATACTACTCGCTTTAATTCTGCCGTTCATAATGCTTGGAAGGTTAGGACACTGAATGTGCTGGCAGATTGGTGACGGGGGCTGCCAAACACCGCCAAGAGCACAGATTGACGTGGAGGAACCTATCAAAATTGACCCCAAATTGCAGCTGAAGTTGGCTAAAGAATTGGGTGTAAGGCCAGTCGTAGACACTGTTCCGTTTATCAAAGGCGGTGGAGGTTGGCACTGTGACACTGGAATTAAAGCAAAACTAAATATTACTATAGTGCAATCGCATCAGGACTACTAAACGAACATGGAAAATGTTTTCGTACGTAAGCATTGTGGTAGTGACTCTGGTGACCATTTTCCGTTTTCCTTACAAGTTCGTTCATTCACTCCTACCAGAGTGTACTTGTCCTTACAAGAGTATCGAATTACAGCCCCATAGTCTGTTCGGCTTGGAGCTTCAATTACTCCGTTTTCCAGTGATGTAGGGAAGTCCCCACAGTTGACATCTGCTTAGCGCAAAAACGTATTTTAGAACTCAATTAATACATAAGAGTAAGCTTTAGGTAGGCAACGTATATATTTAAGATTTTAGGCGCACATGTGCAATGTGGAGCCAGTCCACTCCAAATGCTGTTTGACTGGCATTCTCGAAATTTATCTCCCAGCACAAAATGACCAGGAGGACAAGTATATTCTACTTTAATTCCCACTTTGTACTCTTTCTGAATTTCGAATGTGGTGATTTCATTTCTGTCTGGCGTAGAGCAAGAGGTGGCTTTGAATTCACAAACAAATCCAATCATGTCAAGGTTGCAGCCAACATCTGTTAAAAGCAGAACAGTATTGCATGTTTTCTATTGTTTAAATTCTAAAGATAACGCACAGATAAGTCAAATATAGGTTTCCAACCGTTCCAATTCCATTCTCGTTGTCCATCCAGAACCACACAATTCTGTTCTCGGTTGTAGTTGTTGGGCTGATCTTTGCCCCATGGTGGTTTCTTGACTACTTGTCCACCTTTCGTCCATCGCCAAGTTCTTGAAGTAAACCCCTTGTCCCTCTCAACACCGATCCAAAAGAGTTGGCGTATCGACTTGTAATGGTCCAGCCTGTCTCTCAGAAGTGTTCCAGGATAGTTCGATGAAAGTAGATGTCCGCTCCGGGAGCTGCATTGGGCTGACGCAGCTGGATATGTCTGCCAAGATTCCAAAACGGAAGTTATAAACTGGTTGTATATTGTATGTGAATGCAGAATACAATATTAAATTGGTAACAGGCATAATATCTCACCTGCCCTAACGTTACGATTTCATAGCAAGTCGAATTAAATGCTACAATGTCTCCGGCAGTTGTGGTGGGTCGACAACGACCAGTATCTAAATAGAGGAATTCGAAGTGCATCCAGTATAATATTTTCTCGAATTGATTTGAGAAATATTCAAAGGCATACCTTGAGTACTGAAGATCTTAATATCACATATTTGTAGAACGCCCTCACCCACCATTTGAACATAGACATACTGAGCAGTAATTGGGCGGGAACATTGGACAGTCTCATTCATAGCTACAACGATTTATGAGTCTGGGTTAATGACTTTTAAAAGTGCGTGGGATGTGCGTGTTCAGGCTAAGCGAGAATGCCATTTAAGAGAGACGACTTACGCCCAGTCTCCCATTTACAAATGGGATTCTTTCCAGCCGCCGCAGTGTTGTTCCCAGCTCTGATTTCTACATCTAATTTGGTCGTCTCTCCTCCAAACTGGATCTGAACGTAATTGACAGGAATGGGATGGAGTAAATCAAGTTTGAAGAAAGGATTGGACTCTTTCACAGTCTGAGCGCAGTTCTTCTCCAAACTGAGATGTCGAGAGACTTCCTTGGCTGGAAAGTGATTGATTATTATGTTGAACAACGGTGACGTAAAAATTTAAAAATTACAACTCTTATTAAATCAAAAAAATTTTGTATCAATTTACCACAAGTTGGTAGTTTCCATTCTCCATTTTTCTCACACTCTGGCTGGGCTTCCCCGAATAAATTAAATCCATCATCACAGACAATTTTCCCGTCAACCAGGCGAGAATTGAGCGGAGAGGGCGGAGGCGAAGGGCATCCTACGAATACATACAAAATTGAAATTGAATACTATTTGTAGTAGGATATTATATTATGTACACAAGTGATTTCCAGAATCTTTAACAATCGCTTCGTAATTATATAATCATCTGTTCATGCATCTAAACGAAATTAAATTCAAACGTACAATTTTTATGTGTTTTTTACATGCTTTTGGATCGCACTACACGAAAAACATTTTTAAATGTCTAATTTCCTGCTAAAAGACTTGCGTTTATAACTGTATTTAACCCTTGTACTCTATATATCCGATAGAAGTGCATGAAAGTAGCAAAATATATTCAGTTAAAACTAACTCACAAATATCACATGAGTGTTAAGCAAGTAACAGATACATTTGCACCGGCATGCCTACTTTCTTTACTATGAGTACATGAACTCGTTATGCAGGTGAACCGCCAGCAGCAACACTAATTAATAGATAGAGGAATATTTTGAAGATGTACACGTATCCGTGTTCCGTTTGACTTCCCGTAAGTTTTTTGACGAAATCTACATCTCTTCATCATGGCGAACCTGTGGCTATCTTTGAGTCGACCCTCATCTTATCTCTAACTTTCACCACAGATCCCGTTCAGAAATGCTAAATAACCATAGACTTGATACCTGTAAGTCTATTACACGAACGACGTCAACCAATCCGGGAGACTGTACTCATTTGTCACGTAGTATGTATTTCTTTTATTGATATTGATCGATAAGTTATTTTGTGTTCATACCTGCAACTCATCCTATCTATTTCGAATCCCAAACAAGGACACCCTGAGTTGATCTCTCGATATCTTGATCTGAAACAAGTACCAGTACTAACCGCCTACCTACATATGTACCTATATCATGTATAGTTATAACACATGTGCCCTTTCTTTGACGTCCGTGGCATAGAAAATCTAACCCTGTCTTTCGGATTTGATTTGAATTTGAAGTGTTATTTCGAATCTTTATGCCACAACATTGGTTACAATATATAGGTACAATCAACGGAAATTGTATGGTATATTATATTGATAGGTAATATAACGTGATAATTATGTAAGGCTAGCAAAACTACGTGAGGTTATTCAGAACCCTACTACTTCAGTTGTTAAGGTTATTATTGGACAATTTTAGATTGATTGAATGAATGCACCAGAATCCGCAACTTGTAAATCAACCTACAAGACTAGAAAACCTTCTTGACCTATTCATCACCAACAACAGGGACATTATGTCTGAAGTAAAAGTAGACGAACCGCATATATCTGACCATAAAATGCTTACAGCAACCATGGCTGTTCCGAGGCCTGTCTACGCCAAAAAGCTGATTTCTTATCGTGATTTTAAAAATGCTGATTTCGGCCTGCTGGGCAGAGCTATATGTGAGATTGAAATACCGTCGACTGAAGCCTCAACATCTGAGTTAGTGCAAAGTTTTACCTCAGACATTATACGTTTGTTCGATGAATATGTTCCGATCGTCACTAAGCAAATAAAAGAAGTTCCAAAAAAAATATGCATATCCCAGGAAACAATTGACATAAAAGCACAAAGAGATAAGGCCTATAAACTTGTAAACATAGATCCCTCCGCTGAAAACATAAATACCTATAAGCAGTTAAATAAGTCCGTGAAAAAATTAATTCATGAAGATTCCAAAAATAATATGGATAACCTGATAAAAAAAGAAGGTGTATATAAAGCCGTGAAATCATTTTGCAAAATTAAAAACGATAAAGGAAGTGTGGAATTTGACATGGATGCAAACATAATAAATGACTATTTCGTCGGAATTAGTACAAGTGATAAATTAGTGCCATTGAACTTACCAACAAACCCTGGAGTCAATACTCCATCAAATAGATTTACACTGTCACCAATTACCACCACAGACCTCAATAAGGCATGGAAGTCAATGAAAAAAAAAACATCGAACTCCATTGATACCTCAGATTTATCTTCAAAAATGATTGACCTCTCGATTGGTGCTCCAAATATAGCCGATTACATCGTAAAAATTGTAAACAGCAGTATCAGCAATGCAGAAGTACCTGATTTTATCAAATTGTCTAAAGTGATACCATTAGCCAAAGTAAATCATCCTCAAAATCCTAGTCAACTCCGACCGATCGCAATTCAATGTGTCTTAGGAAAAATCATTGAAAAATGCATAGCTACACAACTAAACCTATTTCTAATCGAGAATAACATTCTTGATAACTGCCAATTTGGTTTTAGAGTCAAACATTCGACTAGCCACGCTCATGTGGCGCTTACGGACTACTTGTATGCTGAAATTGACAAAGGTCATGTGTGTCTTGTGGTATCTTTGGACCTGAGCAAAGCGTTTGACAAAGTCGACCG
>JAQFYT010000943.1:0-19684 GCA_034694925.1 Ceratophysella denticulata
CTTGACCTTGACCTGATGCCGGTTCCATCTTGGTCCTTGAGCAGGAGTCTTCATCACTGACAAACGGTTTAGCTGGTTTGGCGGAGCAGCTGACCGTCCCGGATGTGGAACTTTCTCCTGGGATTGAGACTCAATTCCAAGTAGAACTTTGAGCGATCCGAGGCTTCGTGTCGGGATCGGGAGAATTGGCGGATTCTCCAGGAATTTATGGTTTCCTCGCCTCTGGAACGAAAAAGTGGTCTGAACAAACCATTGAATACTTTTTCCACGGGAAACTTGATTCTGCAAAGAAAAAAAAGGCGGATCAAAACATTGAATACTTAAGCTACGGGGTAGTGGATTCTGCAACGGCAGTGGGGTGGGAACACAACATTTCCGGACAGGGGCAGGTTGTGTAGGTTGTCCGAGAGGGCTCGTCCCAATTGCTTCCGTCGTTTGAGGAACACCGGGCTTTTCCGAGACGTTGATGTCTTCATCCGGCTGCAATGGGTCAGGTGAAGATCCGACTTCCGGCACTTCCGGGTATTTGTAGTAGTCCGAGTCGTCGTCTTCAACCTTAGACCGTCCACCACAAATCACCACTTCGCCTAATGTTTTCCAGAAACTTTTTTTTTCATCCTTATTATCCTTCTTATCCTTATTATCCTTATTATCCTCCTTATCCTCCTTACCCTTCTTATCCTCCTTATCCTTCTTAAACTTCTGCATTATTGCGGTACACACTTTTTTGAAATTACCAGGTTTTTTTTTTGTGGGTCGATCGATTAGCTCCATTTCGAAGATTAGTTGAAGATCACGTGTGACAAATTCGAAATTTGAATCTAAAAGCGCTTAAAAGCGCTTAAAGAAACTGTAAATCGCTCGCGGAACCTCGTAGAAATAATTTTTTAAATTTTTTACTGAGGTTTTTTAAATTGTGTTTGTGTTGTTTACAAACAATTAAGTTCGCACAATTTTGGACGTGAAGTTATATCTTAACGCTATTGGCATAGCATTATTTCAATTTCAACGAAAGGAATATTCCACCCTTCTCGCTGCTGTCAAGACAACATTCAACATTTGTACAATAGGTAAATATATTTATAATCACGATTTCTATTACATGTAGTGACTATCTAACTGTAAGTAGATACATACAACATAAGCAAGTTCCATGATAATTATAATGAATGACAAATGATATGATACAAAATGTGGTGAACACACCAAAGTGATTGTGCTGTGTACTGTGATAATATTGAATTTATTCATTATCTTGGTCCTCGGGTCATTTCAGCGTCACGTGGAGTATCCATTCCAAATAATAGCTTCATAGGTACATCACACATGACGGTTTCAGATCAATTCAGCCATTATGTGATATGCGATGCAGTTTGTTTGCCTAACATGAAACATGATTACGTATTGGACTCATTTCCAATATCCCAATCTAACTAATACACGCCCAAAAGGCTAATCAAAATCAATAGCCTGTTGTCCAGTCAAGAAAAATAGGTTTCCTTCTGTGAAGAAGTGTGCAAAATCCTGCATCTGCATTTGGATCAGACACAGAATACTCCGAAGCGGTAACTTCTTCAATATTCAGCCAGCAGGAAGAAGCAGCAGACAAAGCCAAGGGCAGGGCATTGAATACTGAATTGATTACTCATTTAGTTCGGTTGACTAGAGCTGTACAATTGACAATGTACAATACGTGAGGCTTCTAGCATTGGATATTGCACTTGAAATGATATTTTTCCTAGGTACTGATAGAGTAGATTGAGTACCACGAGGACACTTGAGTTTAGGCCGGTTCTTCTAATAACTTTTACTTTTTAATTTGTGAATTGTGCTGTGTAATCCCATTTCCCATTAGGAAAGCCAAGCCACGACCCCATACCTAATTTTTGAACGTCACATATGTTCTAAATTTCTAATTTTAATCTACAACTTACAGAGATATCCCAGAAATATTGAGAAATGGCATCACCAACCACAAGTAATGGCGGAATGACCAAAAAACATCAAGAGGCGCTCGATTTCACGGGTCATTTTGACGTGAAGCGACTGAACGACCATTTACGGCTTTGCTTGAAGCGAGATACCAATTCAATTTCAGGAGACTCGGTGGACGGACAGTGTAATGGGGATTCCGTAAAAGTGGAGGTCATGATGGATGAATATATTCAGATATTCCTTCAGCTATACAAGTACGAATTGAAAATATGATTGACGCATGTGGTATTTAGTCTAAATAGGGTAGCGGTTGATGACTGACGTGCTTATTTGGGTTTATTCAGATTTTTCTGTATGCTCGGTACTGTTTTTGGATTCGTGGGATCGGACGTGAAGGATAAAGTCGAAATTCTTCAGGGTTATCGAACCGGAGCGAATAAGGAGCACTATGAAACGGTTCAGAGAATGATTGCTTATGAAAAGGAGACGGGGTATATCAAGAAGAATAAGCAGGGTTCAGGGTCACGGACACTTTTGAGATTGCATCGGTCCTTAGGTAAGTACCTACCTAAATAGTTCGGCTGTAAATTGTACGCCCTTCGCCATGTCGGCTCACCGCACTTCAAAGGACTCACCCTACCGCAAGGTTATTCTACGGCAAAAGCGAATCCAAAGTTATTCGACTCGACTGCAAAAGCGACGCAAATTCTCTTCTGCCGTCGAATAACCTTGGATCATTCGATTTATCTTCAATTTTTTGCAGTTTTCGTATCGAAATTTTTGGACAGCAGTATGTCGTTGAAGGAAGAAGATGGGACAGCTCAGATATGTCAAGAGGCTTACAGCTGTACACTGGCTAAATATCATCCATGGTTGATTCAGAAAGGTGCCAATTTGGCCATGTATGCTCTCCCGACGAAGAAGGAATTTTTCAAACGGGTATGAGCGAATTCAATTGTTAACTTTGACCTGTACCTTAAATAGATATTTTAAATTATCTGATTCGAACAAATTCTTATCGGCGTGTCTGTTTAGGTCTGTGATGGACATGAACCCCATGAAATCCACCTGATGTTGCTCGAATCAATTAAAAGTACTCAAGAAATCTACGACCAATGTGAAATTCTATATACTGGACATGATTTGCTCGCTCTACCCTGATTACGAATTGATATTTATGAGAAAAACGGAAACCCTGTAAGCTCACTCTTTCAGCTTACTTTTAGCCAGAGTTTTAGTTATTTTTATCTATCAGTAAAATTGTAAACAGAAATGGTTCATGAAAATGGTATTTTGTCAACTCAGCATTCCACAGGCAGTAGTTGATAGTTGCCAAACCAGAATTAAGTAGATTACCACTACAATAATTTAATGCTTATCTATCTTATTGAATGTACTTTACCTATGTAATTTTAACCAGTGAAATTTAATATTAGCTTCTAACTAGTAAATCCCAGTGAATCCAGTCCATTGATTTTTTTATTTGATTTGATTTTAATGTTATAGAGACTGATTTTGTAGTCTGTCATTTAAACTTTGTGTAAAGTAAAATTAGAGCTAATTTAGCCGGAATAGAATGCAATTAATTATCTGAACAAGTGTAATTTAATTTGGAAATACAATACCATAATGTGAAGTTTTAGGTCGATAATTGTTGTAGGAAAAGTACCAGATACGTGTGCAGAACAATAAAAACATATAATATTGGGAAATCTCGTTGCTCGTATAAATTATGACTTAATTAGATACGAAATAATGGTTTCGCAATTCCGAAGCAGTAGTGGATAGTGGTAACAACGAGTGGTTAGTGGTTACACGTTACACAATTCAATGTATATGAGTGGGTACAGCCTATTCTTATTGGGCACACCTCTGCTCTGCCACCTGCTCCATTCTGCCAAACTCGAATCAGGGCGGCATCATTTCTCATTTCGCTGAGAGGATTCCACAGTCAACAGTTGACAGTGGAGTTGCCAGTCAAAGTCAAGTAAGCTCAACTGAACTGACTGGCAACTAGTTGCTAGTGACGCGGAAAGGAGTTTGTAGGTCAGGTCAGACAGGTCACTCACGAGTAAATTTCTTTCGTACGTTGCCAGTTCTTAGTTGTTAGTGGTGGTTGTGGAGCACAACCTATTCGCTGTTTAGGAACAGTAATACGATATTGTACATACTATCGGCCCAAGTAATACATACAACATAAGGAAAGACCTGCACCTGAAAGCATTTCCGTCCACTCCCCGAACAGCGTACTTAATGCTAATAGCATATGGGGTGAGTGGACGGAAATGTTTTCGAAGTCTTTTGTACTTGAGCCGAGAGTATTACGTCTGAGTTTCTGAGTTGAACAACTGTCAACTGTTTCACAGTCAACATTACACAGTACGAAAGATTGAAGCTCTTTAATCTCTGACATTTGACCTGAAATGGACATGATGGAAATGGATAGCGTGGAAACGGAGAATGTTGTACAAGTACCAGAAATTCGTGTCCAGGTAATACATAATATGTACCTAATGTATATGTAGTATAATGTAGGTATATTAGACTTTAGACATATGACATACGACACGACATGCAATTTACAATGTACAACCTACATCCAACCTACCTGACCTAATTGTTGAACCTTGTGGAAGGAAGCTCCTAAAACTTAACCTAACAAATCATAATAGGATGATGTAGACCACTAAAAACGACATCTGTATACACTACTGACTGGAAAACTTATAACTGTTCAACCACTTGCACCCTGATATTTATAGTTTAAGCCTGTCTAATTGGTACACAGGGACCCGAGGATAAACCAAAACCGTCATGGAGTTCCGCAGTTACGGAAGCTGGAACTGAAAGTAAAGAAAAGAAGTCATCATCCAGTTTCTCAGTAATTTCTGGAAATGATGTGAACATGACTCTAAGACAGAGAATTCACGAGAACGTTCAGGCTTATATCAACGGAGAGGAAATTGGTTACATAACCACTAATCCAGTCTTCCAGGAACTTGAATTGAAATGTAAGACTTACCTTACGTAATAGTAATGTTTACATTAGAAGTTATGCATTAGGATAATTGATAAGTAATTTGAAATCAGACCGAATAAGTATTATAAGTATTTCCTACATATTTCTACTTCAGTGAAGGAAACCCTGCGAAGGAACTATGTTCAGAAGAAATTAGCTGCAGCTGAGATTCGACAGACCACAGCGGCAAATCTGCTTGGAATATCCTCTAGAATTTTGAATATTAAGCTATGTGATCTCCTCCGTGATGTGAGTGTCTTGACCTCTGACCTTGGCATAAAACGTAGATTTTACTACTGCCTTGTGTATCTTTCCAGGCAGATAATCCAGACACTTTGGAGGAACTCTTTGATAAAATCGACAAAGAAGAGATCTGGAAACGGCAAGCAGAATTAGAAGAATCAGCATTGGCCAGAGCTGAAGCCGCTCTTTTTGGAGAAGAGGTTTACGACAGCGGAGACGATGACGATGAGTGGGAAACGGATGATGATGAAGAGGCTGGTGAAGCGGATTCTCAAAGTAATCTCGGGGCCGAGGATGGATCCACACTCCAAAGCGATCCAGAGCTATTCAAGTCTGAGGACGAGGATGATTCTCAGAATAGTGACTGTACAGGCTCGCCCGAACTCTTTTCAACTCCAAGAGACACCAGAGGTCCTGATCCTCAAATTCGGAAGGTCGGTGGAAGCAAGGAATTCCGTAATATGATCACACCACTCGTTGGTCTTCGATTTCCTTCTTCACAGCACTCGGTAAGTTAATTTAAGATATGTGATCTTATTCCGGAAGTTCAGAAGATGGAATAATTCTGGCACTGTCAGTTCCAGATTTTAGTATACGATACTAAGATCTCTTTCAACTTTACAGAGTCACGTAACATCTCCAGTACTGGCACCGCCAGTGTTTCAATTTCAAGGACTTCCTGTCCTGAATAAGGAACCAAGGACTTTGAAACCTGGAGAAATTATATTTTCTGCTTCTGGATCGCCCATTGTTCCATCAACATCAGCAGGTGCCATGACTGGATTATATGCACAAAATACTCCGACCACTTCTGTCAGACGTCCAGTTCGACTTGTTGTCGACAATCCGGATGGAAGGGTAAGTATAATTTTGTTTCTATTCAACCGTTGTTTTGGTTTATACGAATTCGTAAAACGCTAAAACTAAACGTTACTGTATTTTTCGACTTCCAGTCAATTCAAGTGGAGCTAGGCTACCATGGTCGTCCAAGTAATGCTGAAGAAGGACAATTATTCCGTCAATTTGTTACGGACATCCGTGGATTCATTACAACTCGATCCACAATGAAGCAGAAGAAGCTCATGACAGCTCGGGTTCCAAATAGTGCCTCTCGGAGAAAACCTGTTTGGAAAGTTTGAGTCGGATTCGAAACGCTTTCAAAATTGGAACACAAATATTGTGCAGTATAATCATCTTCAGTCATTTAGTTTAGTCCGCTTGATATTTATCTCTGTATTCGATATGGCATTGTGTGGAAGCTTAATAAATGATTGTAAGTAACGCTAAGTGTGTGCATGTGCATGTGCATGCATGAAATTAAAATTATTGTACACGGTGAATTTCTCGATAATACATTATACTTTGTAATAGAATACTTATATAAGTTATAGGATAATACCAAGAAATCACATTGAAGCATGTTTGATTACACTTTTGTTCGGTAAGTTTTCGATACTTACTTTTTGTAAATTACAGGGTTTCAAGTTCATTTTGAATAAAGTTGAGCAAAGATTTTCAGGCAGTTAGCGCTGTTCGTAGGTTTCATTTCAGCTAGATGCACCGATTATGGTTTTTTCTATATTCGACCGAGTTAATCGGCAAAATCGAGAAAATGCCATCATCATCGGTACATCTCTAGTTTCCATAGCATAGGAAAGGAATACAAATAATGCATACTTCATACTTTGGGCAAACTCAAATTCTGTGAATCAGCAGCGCCGTGCAAAGCCCGGCTCTTTTAAGCTGGAGCTCAGGTGTGTTCACAATTCACAACTTTCATTTCCTTCCGGAAACAAAATTTTGAATTTGAAATTATCCAAAATTATCGTTCTTTTTTAAAGTAGTTTATGGGGTTTAGATTTGATTAAATTTGAGAATGGGGAACGCAAGCTCAACGGCCAATTCTACTGCCGGCAAGGTCATCAATAATAATTCCGACAAGGGACCCGAAGAGGAATGCATTCAAGGCAAACCCGAACCTCCGAAAGTTAGCGTTCCTCCGCCAAGTCAAGATTCTTTACTTATACCAGGATTTTCGGCTGATGGATGTCCAGTTAATCATGTGAGCGTTTGTGCATAATTTAATTACGAACATTATGACACTAATCAGTGTATGTTGAAACCAAAATTGATTGCGTAATATACTGTCCACGTATTCGTATCCCTGAAATAATGCACACATTCGTAATTCTGATTTGATACGTATATGTCCAGATCATAAATTTAATTATGTAATAGCCCGTGGTTTGTTATCTGCTAAATAATTTGGGTTGTATGTAACAGGGGAAGAGTAAGACCGCTTCAGATGGATGGGTTTCGGAATGCCCAGCAAGTGCGCATCTCAAAAAGTCTCTTGTGAATGATCCTCAAACCGCGGATTTGGATCCATTGAATATGGTATTTTTTTAATTCGGATGGTATTTAATACCAAAGTGACGAAAATCGTCAATACATGTGAATGTGAGTTAAATAAAAAAAATGATATTTTGGTATTCTATATTGTATTGTAGATGCCTCCACCGAATCAGAGACCTGCACCAGACCAGCCCTTCCCTTTACCAACCGAACGGGTGACCTCTAGTATACCCAAAGCCGGAACCGAGAATGAATTCTGGGTTTATCCATCACCGCAGGTATAATCGCTTATATCTAGTGATTTCATTTAGTTAGGTAAGGTTTACCTTAGGCTGCATCGCATAGAATTTTCGTAGGGTACGTAGAAGTAGGAATAGTTTCAAACAATTATTGACTCTGATTAGATGTTCTGGAATGCGATGCTTCGGAAAGGCTGGCGATGGAAGGACGAGGACATCAAGAAAAAGGACATGGATGCCATTATTTCTATTCACAATATCAACAACGAAGAGGCCTGGCGAGAGGTACTCAAGTGGGAGGCCCTTCATGCCACTGAGTGTCTCTGTCCCAAATTGAAGAGCTTTTCGGGACGAGCCCAGGACTACTCACCTCGGGCACGGTTTCGCAGTTTGTAAGATCTCAAATAAGAATTAACGAGTTATTGTATGTAGATCCTATTCTAAGCCTAAACTTGAAATACAATTTAATTTGTAGATTGGGCTACGAACTCCCATTTGACCGTCATGACTGGGTTGTGGATCGGTGTGGGAAAGACGTTCGCTACATCATCGATTACTATGACGGCGGCCCCGTGGACAAGGACACCATGAAGTTCGCCCTGCTCGACGTGAGACCAGCTATGGATTCTCTGGAAAATATTTGGGATCGCATGAAAGTGGCCTACATGCGATGGCGTTTTCAATGAACTTGTAGTCAATTCTTAAATAATTATTCTGCACTCACTGGCACTGTGTCTTATTTCTTACCAATAGTTGGCATTGAACTTCACTAATTAAATTAGGTGCAGCTACTTGTAATTGGTAGGTATCCTCTGCTTGACCATTGTCATCGTGATTAAGTTTCTGGTCACGTGTTGAGTGAATAAAATGACTGGAGCTGAGCTCATTCAATGAAATGCGTGCAATTATCACAGAAATACTTATTTAATTTCAGTCCAGTTATGTTTTGAAATCAAATCAGGTCAAATAATACATTTATCTATTATGTGGTTTAATCAATTGTTTATTGATAATGCATTAAAATCTCTTGGTAAATGCATACTTGAAGCTGGTACATACTGCTATGTATGCATACTTGCATTTGTATTGTACATGGAAGAGTTTGCTAACGTGAAAAACTTAAGGGATTGTCCTGGCGTGTTTAATTACACGGCCTCACATGCAATTAATTTGGACGTCCGTCTGTGATGTGGTGATGAATGGAAGCTAATTTGGGGTTGTGTGGGGTTCAGAGTTTGGATTTATGTCTGCGTGGGTCTTCACCTACTTTTACATTTCATTGGTACATTTTGACATTGACTGGCCTTTTCCCCGTGTCTGCAAGTCAAGTAGAGTCAACTAACTGAGGCGAGGGCTCTACTGTTGGATTGCAGAATGGGATGGGTAGGAAATGGGCAAATCGTGTTGAAAGTAAAATAACTGTGGGTAGTCATCAGACACCATTATCAACACAATAGAAATCCTAAAGGAATTAAGTGGAAGCGGTTTCTAATCTAATAAGCAATAGAGTCAGCGGCATCACTGTACATATATGTATATGTACAAAATAAACAGTATTACGCATTCGCATGTCGTATAGATTTTGAAGAATTGTCGAAATTCGAGATTCGCGACATCTATTTTTGGCATTTATTTGCATATGTCGTATAGGTTTTGAAGAATTGTCGAAATTCGAGATTCGCGGCATGAATTTTTGGCATTTATTTGCATATGTCGTATAGATTTTGAAGAATTGTCAAAATTCGAGATTCGCGACATGTATTTTTGGCATTTTAATTCCAATTGCAAAAGCATTTGGATTGTTGACTACAACTAAACTCGACAACAATTCTACATTGCGGCAGCTAACAATTTAAAAAAAATCTCTGTGTTTTTACATAGGTAGGCCAGGTGGGTCACACTGTCACACATGGATGGGTGGGTTGAATAGCGAATAAAAGTCCCTATAGTGACAACGCCTCTTCGTCAAATTCACTCATTTTCCAATTCCACCCCCGCCGCATATACTCTGTTGTGGCCAAATCCAACATTTTGTGACTTGTCAGAAACACAGATAGCCTGCCAGTGGTAGAACACATAATGTAATTACTCCGGCGCGGCGGCTCCCACCTGCTAACCCGTCCTAATGACTAGACTTGGATTTGGCTGAGCAGTATTTGCGGAGATCTGACAAGTTACAAGTTAGATACATATAAAGCTATATGTCCAACCTTCAACTAAACCCTCTATCTAATCCACAATAAACTACATAGGTATTAACTGATCTCTATCCTCTGCATCAGCCTCGGACTATGCTTCCTATTCCTATTGTACTTTGTGGAACTCGGAACGTCTATGTCGTCGACAAGACAAAGCAATACTGAAATCTAGCTTTAAAAACGTTGGACGTGTAAACCGTAACAGGTTTATACATACTCGAGTAATGTTCGTCCAATCGGCTCGTGAGATACGCCACTGGAAAGCGAGAAGCTTGATTAACAAAGCCCGGTCAACAGTTTTACCCTTACATATTATATTCAGGCGAAACCTTAACCGCAAACAAAAGTAATTTCCTTGCATTAGGTTTTCCTATACCGAGTTAATTAAAAATTGCTCTCAGGGACCAGCCTCGATTAACCAGGTTTTTTGGCTATCCAACGGCGTATTTGAACGAATATTATTCGAGTTGGACGTTCAAATCTGTGACAGGCTGTATCCATAAGCTTTACATTATAAATCTCGCGCGAATCCCAATTTAATTCGAACTACCTTAAAAGTATTCTAACTTTAAATTAAGGTCAAATTAAATGGAACCACAAATGAATTGATTAATAATCCCGAATTCAGCATTTTGCGAATATATATTACAAATAAATTGAGTTACTGATTTTCGCTGAGTTCGCCCAAGGACTCCGACAAAGTTTCAATACTATGTATGTACTACTAGGAAGGGCAACATAAAAAACGACTTCTCGTTCTCAGATGAGAGCCTACCTGTCTTCCTATATAGAATTTCCATACAATGCAACAATAGGAACCGAGGCTCAGGTAATAATGATTATATGAAGATTCCAACAATCCTACCTGCTTGGTTCCGTCCTACAAATATATAAAAAACACCACCACCACATCCATCCCTATGGGCCTACTAACTAAAGTACCGTAAGGTGTGTTGCGTTGTTTCGGAATTTCAACTTCAACCCCCTTCTGCATGGGTTTATGTATTTCGCTATTCAGCGTACAACCCTCCCACTTAACTTCAGACTAATAACGCGACGATGACGGTCTATTCAGAGAGGTGGATTGGATTATAGTTCGGAATTGTCATTAGTCTCCTCTGTTGTGTACTAAAGTTTCAAACCACTGCTGCATGCATTCTTTAAACTATTAACACAAACTACCACTGAGTAAACGACATTACTCGGATCAAATGTAGGGGAAATGCACATTGTGGGCAGACGAGGACAAGCCGGATTGAATCCAATACACCAATCTACATCAAGGATTTAAGTTTAAGACTTTTGACTTCGGGTCAAAAACATATGGTCAATTAATACAGTGAAATTTTGGGGGTGAAAATAGGATGGTGCTCCTGAAGTGCAGCTAGCGTCAGTGTGTGTTAAATTATTGAGTTTGGTTATTGCTGGAATTATACGTTGACATTTACTAAACTATTATGTTTCGGGGAAATAGTGAAAATGCCTGTCTTCGTTGTGGAATCACGGTGTACCCAGTCGACAGGTAAATTAAATAGCTGGAGATAATATGGACATTTCAGCTGTCGAGCATGCATTCACGTCACGAAAAAGACTTGCTATTAGCATGGCATGACACAGACTGACACAGACGCTTATGCATTAACTTTAATATAGATGGAATTTACAATTTTTGCGCATACCCACTAGCTGCTAATCTATATATTTTCAAATTTAGAATTGTTTTTCATTTATATTACAAAATAAATTTACTGTATGGCGATGGCGAAGTATTCCCGATTTTGGAATACATAATACATCTCGTAACCTGTAACCATTTCCATGTTATGAATTAAAATTATTGTACCAAAACTAGATTGGAATTCGGCATAGCGTAACTAGTAGTCAATATTAGACACACTTGAGATTACGAATACGAAATTAACCAAAGAATAGACGATAGAAGGCGGAGAGGGAAGTCCATCCATATTATTATAATTATTAAAGGCTTTTTTCCTACGCGAAACCTAGACGAATTTGACATATATGGAGTATTGTTGTTACGTAATGAGACAAACCTTGCCTACCTATTCTGCATATTGAATCTCTGTCGGTATGCGGTGCGGTGCGTGGGCGTGGGTGTTGTACATTTACATGAATAGGAAATGAGATAAATCTGAGATATGATAGGAATTCTGATTTTTTTTTTGTTCTGTGCTGTTCCCAATTATCCACGTATTCTTTCTGGTACAGACAATTCTGTCAATTTGGAAATAAATAGGGAAACACCTACTTCTAAATTCTGAATACGCAAACCTGGCTAAATTAAGATTAGGTTAATAGGTGTGTGATGTGTGATAGCGTCATGTCGACTTGTTTATGACTTCTATTTTTACCTGCAGTAAAATGAATGCACATCCGGCGCGACGAAATATGTGAAATGAAAAGCTAACCGGAAATCGGAAATATGACTGATAAATCATTCGCGACTTATTTTGCCCTATAAGCATGCTATATTATAAGCGAACGTGCGCACATTATATTGATTTGTTTTGACCGAATCAGGGTTGGACCGTTGAAGGATTTTTCGTTCTTCCATTCAGGTGCGTTATTTTTAAAATGTTATAATTAACATTCGCATCTTTCATAACATCATTTAGTTATGCAGAAATATAAAACGGAATTTTGACTCGTATGATATTAGGTTGTTTCAAATGTCACGAGTGCGGAAGTCGCCTTAGCCTTCGGACATATTACCACTCCCAGTATAATCAAGATGACAAAGAAGTCTACTGTATTAGTCACGTTCCAAAACCGGGGCCAGGGCATTTGGACGGCTCAGCAGTCGGGATTCGATCCGCCCTCAACGTCCCAAGAAGTACTACTTACGTCAATGAACAGGTAAACTAAAAATATCACATCGAATCTGCTAATAATTCATCCGTCGATATGATTATTGATTTATGTTTGCTCAGATTCGCGGTGGTTCAAAGGGTACATTTGACTCGGAAGCTCTGAATATCCGGTCATCGAGGAGAGAAAATGGAGCCTCTCCGCTCTTTGATTCCAGCAGCCATTCCCACCAACATCATTCCGCCCAGCCAGTCAAGTCCCAGGCTCAAATCACACATCATGCCAGCAGCGGAAAGAGTCAGAAACAGCAATTCGGACGCTTTGATGCGAGTGCTCTTCATATTGCCCATGCTCTTCGTGCTACTGAGATTCAGAAGGCTTACAAGAAGGAACGACCGCTGCACTACTATTTGGTTAGTTCTGGCCCTATCGGCAAGGAGAACAATCTGGCACTAGGCAAATTGACCATTGGTATATCCACGGTCAATTTGCCTCCGCTTGGTCATTAACGTGCTGACTTGGTGTTCAATTACTCACTGAATCCGGCAAACCAATTAATTATGGGAATATGTGCCCGAGCGTACGCAACAATCACAAGTCACAATGCAAAACACTCTGTTATGTAGTAGGTTGGATTTTCACGATAAGGCGTAACTACGTTATATGCGTATTGCAAAATGGTCAGAGTAGCAAAATTGCATAACGGCACCAGTGCCACGTTCAACATGAACAGTAGTGGTACATAACCAGCGTAATATTGATACCACGAATCAGCACCAATGTGTATTTGTTTCGTTCAAAAAGGCTCGAGAAGAACAAACAGAATTAGAGCTCCGACATCGAGTGGAGGAAGATGCTCTCTACAACCGTTTTGCTCAGGCACGAGCGGAAGAAGAAGCCCGGATCCATGCCGAGTTTCGGGAAGAATGGGAACGGGAACTGGAGAAATTGGCCTCCAAATTTGAGTCCCTTCGTGTCAAGGAAGATGCTCACACGGTCCAGAAACTCCGGGCCAAGGAAAAAGAGGATCTAGAGAGGCACATGACAATTCGAAGGGACAAACGGAAGGAACAGACTACACGAAAATTACTGGAACATGAACGGTACAAAATATAGTTTCGTTTTTTGTCAAATACCTAAGCTATTCCTAACAGACAGCTACCAAATTTTGGTATTACATACCCATGTCGTCTGTCTCTACGTTATATTTCTCATATAATGGAGACGACGCTGCTGCTGTAATATTCTTGATGTGTATTTCGAATATATTTCAGCTATAAAGGGTGACAATTAAACTGCACAACCAAAATCTGCATTTTCCCAATTTAACGGAGTAGTTATTTCGGAGAAAAAGAGATTTGCAAAATTTTCATTATACCTTGCAGAGCGGCTACCGCGGCGCTAGTTGAGAAGCAGAGCAAGGAAATGATCAACTTGATTAACGAGCGGAAACGAGAATTCATTCAGAGAGTTGAGAACGAAGAAGATATTCCAGGATCGAATGACACGGAAGTTTACCCCCAACAGCCCCCGCCGCCAGGTCCACCTTCCGTGGACAAAATTGATATTTACTCCGATCCCTTGGAATTTGCTGATATTGACCAAATTGCCATTTCGGTAAGCATTTTCATACCTCTCTGGGAACAAACATAGATTTCAGATTTAACGTTGTTCAATTATTGCACAGGTTGCACAAGAAGATCAGAAAACCTTCACCGACCTAGTGCGACAATTACTGTCCCATTGTGGGACGGACGTGGAGAAAGCTCGGACAATCTTTCGTTGGATCACTGTCAAGAACCTAAATGCAATGGACTTCTCAGAAGCCAAAAATGATTCTCCGCTTGGTCTACTGCGCGGTATTAAGCAGGGAACGGAGAGCTACCATGTTCTGTTCAAGCGTCTCTGCTCCTATGCTGGGCTCCATTGCGTGGTCATCAAAGGGCTGAGCAAGTCAGCCGGCTATCAGCCCGGTGTTCGATTTTCCGATAATCGGTTCAGGAATTCTTGGAATGCCGTTTATGTGGCCGGTGCATGGAGGTATGAATTTTATTTTACGAAACCGTAAAGAATCATACCATCCATCCATGTATCATGGCATAAATATTTGGTAAAACTACAGATTCGTGCAATGCAATTGGGGAGCCCGACATCTTGTGAACGCCAAGGAACGAGCGTCGAAATCGGATTCCCTTCGCTACGAATACGATGACCACTATTTTCTAACTGACCCCAAGGAGTTCATCTTCGAGTTCTTCCCGCAACAAGCGGAATGGCAACTCTTGAAACGACCGATCAGCATCAAGGAATTTGAAGAGCTTCCTTTCGTTCGTAGTCTGTTCTTCCGTTACGGCCTCTATTTCCCACCTGGACAGACGAGTGACGGGGTTCACAATAGTCATGGAGAAACTATTTCACATTGCAAGGCTGTTATGTCCACTGATTCTTCCGGTAAGTACGCGTTAAACCTGGAATTCAATACGATTCCGGCCGAATCAGGTTTAATTTCAGGATCTTATTCCAGGCGCTGCCACGGTTCGGATAGGAATGCCGTCCCAAATGGAATCCTGTCTAATTTTTCACTACAACCTGAAAATTTACGATACGGAGGCGGATGTATACGACGGCGTGAGCCTCAAGCGCTTCGTCATGCAGAGCGTTACACCACCTATTGTTTCGTTCCGCGTCCATGCCCCGAGTTCAGGAGCTTTTCTGCTGGATATATTCGCGAATGCTGTCACACCGAGGGAGTACCTTACCGGGGAACCCATGAAGTTCAAGTCCGTTTGCAAGGTACTGTTTTCACCAGACCAGACACGCCATTCAAACAGGTGAAATCGAGGTAAAAGTTGATTTTTTATGCCGTAGGTCAAAATTGAGTGTGGAAGTCTGTCAACCGTGATGGTACCGCTTCCAGACTGTGCTTCCGGTGAATGGGGACCGGCCAAGGCGACGAGACTCTTTGGCCTCGTGCCGATCTCCCATCCGGATCCCCTCATTTTTGCCGGTCGAGAACTGACACTGGAATTTCGTATGTCGCGACCGCTAACGGACTTTATGGCTACACTCCATAAGAACGGAACAGAGGAAAAGAAACTAGCAAAGTAAGCGTCAATATTCCTATTTCATATCTGCTCAGCATTGTATGAAACTTCACATGGCATCATAAATCATAACCCTGAACTTACCAAAATTACTTTCT
Source organism: Ceratophysella denticulata (assembly GCA_034694925.1). Classification (NCBI taxonomy): domain Eukaryota; kingdom Metazoa; phylum Arthropoda; class Collembola; order Poduromorpha; family Hypogastruridae; genus Ceratophysella; species Ceratophysella denticulata. The sequence continues at coordinate 16,021 of JAQFYT010000943.1, forward strand.
TGTACTTTAGATATACCAGCCTTCAATCCGTAAGGAATGACGAAGTAATATTCAACATTTCGTTTCCAGAAGAAGGTCAGTATGGCCTGGATATTTACACAAGGGAAATTGACAGTAATGATATGTCGGCGGGTTCAACCGGGAAACAGTTGCTTACGCACTGTTGCAAATACTTAATTAATTCTTCGAAAAAGAATGCCGTGTAAACCGTTAATTCCGGTGCGGAAACTACAAAAATAAATGCCAAAAAATAGATATATGTACTTAGGTATGGTGAAGACACCCTAGAAATACTGGTTTAGTATTACCTACTCTTTATTTTAGTATTAATTTGATATGCCTTACAATTTACAATATTTAGCTTTATAAAAACCAATGACCAGGTGGGTATTATATTGAACCCTGTGAATTGTTCGTGTGCGAGATAGCTTTTTACTTCCGTCCGGTTGTGGTGTTAGCAATATTAAGGTTGAGTTGAGATTACCATAAGTATAAAGATATGCATTAAATATATTAATTCCTGTTAAAATCGTGTGCTGAATGCAGTACCTTCATTTTGACTACTACGTACACATTGTGTTTAAGTTGTATGCTTTCAAGCCATTCTGCTATATGTATTGACAATCACAATGACAGTTAATTTGTGCAGTATAGTAAAAATGTATTTTTAGGTAAGGTCAGCATTGACTCAAGTCAATGTACTGCTGGAACAGATTATTAATTCTATACAGAATAGAAATGCTAAAATTAATTTAATTGATATTTATATACTGGACAACAAATAAAAGATAAGTTTGGAGACGCTTCAAAATTGTGTCGTCGACATCACTGTTTAAAATCTCTTATTTCGGATTTTAAAAACTACAAATTATCATGTAATTTAGCTGAATTACTAGATTTAACGCTAAGGAGCTATGTAAGAAAAAATTATGAATTACGACCATACAGTTACCATGATTGACGTACGCATTTCCAATTTCCAATGGAACGCCATGTCGTTGCCTCTTCGCATAAGATATTAGATGATATGATGATGCCTCGGAATCAGCTATCACGTTGTTGGTTGTACGATTTATTATGTGCATACAGAGTTGGGAATTTAACGCGTGTAAAATGCAACCGGATCCGTTTTGCATAGCATTAAAAAATTGAGGATGGGTGATGTGCGTAATTGATTGTCCCACTACAAAAAACCAGTTTCTATGTTTCATCAGGCCCTAACTCTTAATTACGCCCTTCAGGAGGATTTGGATTGGATTGGAGGTGCTTGGAATGAAAAGGAAAATCCACATCTATTACAAAATAATATAACAACTGTCAATTCAAGATTTATAGTCTTGAGACCGTAATTAACTATAGTAGTTTGTCAAGTGCTTTTCCACATGTACATTAGGTATGGAAGAATAATGGGACAGTTTCTTAAAAATGGGATTAGAAAATAGAGCATAATTTTGGCATTTGCACGTACACGTGAGATCTACCGGCTCTGAATCAAGAACCGTGGATTGATCGCATACAAATACTAATGCGTCCAGAGATAGGCACACACGCGTGTGATCCAGTGACTTTCCTAACCTAACCTAACCGCATGGATATTCGCGTTTGATTAGGGTTACCGAAAAAGTATAGCTTTGGAATTCTGGATCACTTTATAATATACAGAGAATAACTAAGTTATAACAAAGGTGTATATATCTACATACAGAAATATAATACAAAGAAATAGAAATTCATACAAGTAGTGACATAAACAATGCTACTGCTACACAAAAACAAGCTAAATCCAGTTAGTGTTTTCGTGTTTGTAAAATTGCCCTTAGGCTGAACTGCATTAATTGCATTTTCCCCCGTGGCAAACCCACTGTGTGTATTTTTGCATAGTGCAGTGCAACAATGCAACTTGCACTCTGAGCACATTAAATATCTGTACAGGACAGGTGAACAGGAGAAGTAGATAGATAGGTATGATCTCATTCCCGAATGCAGAATAGATCCATTGTGGGACTTGTTATTTTGCTTTCATTACCAATGTCAGAACTGACGCCATTCGATTGGAACGACTTTATTCGAGACCTCCGCGTCCACCCCTCTTCCTCCCTTGAGAAACAAATCAAGTTTTATATGACTATCTTGTACGAGATTGACGACGTCAGGCTAGGCAAATCATAAGGTTTTCAAGACAATTCGTGATGGACGAAGTTTGCAATTTGCACATATATAACGATTCCGGTTAATTTAACCTAGCGTTAAAGAGGGGAGTTTACTTAACCTTAACCCTATAAGGATTAACTGAACTCGGACGTCTACAGGCGACGCGTTTGAAAATATTAATCTATGTTCCTTAGATCTTCCAATTAGTACTGAAAACCATGATCGTTAATCGTTACCTACCTTGATTTGAACTATATCTTACGCAAACATGAAGCGACGCAAATATTGCTGGTCCAAACATCCGCGACCAAATGTCGTGTTATTTTTATAAACTAAATGCTACTATCCATATTGCAAACCGCCCAATCTCGTGATAGAATACATCTCTAGTTCCCAATAGATTATTTAACCGACGAAGAACATCCGTCTTGAAATGTAGTAAAAAACGGCATATACATATGTACTAATACCTATGTGTATATTTTAACAATGGACGACAATATTGGGCTGATCAGCATACGTAATTAAACAAGTCCCTTGATCCAAAGTTCCAATCGGACTGGATCCTGTTATGAATACAGGAGGCCCTCAAGCATAAAAATACCCTTCCGTTCAATGCCTTATCTTTCAAGAGACAATAGGATTCGTGCCGCCAAGTAAGTGCCAAGCCTGTCCATGACTCATCCCCCTTATCCATGTCCCCTTTCGCTAAATATCAGGATTTATTGGAGTTACAAGACTCTTGGCTCCAGAATGCTACACCATATCCAAACTTGTTTACCTTATGAGTATGAGAGACTCGGGTTCAGGCAGGACACGACGACAGAAGTTTTGGAGGATTGAGGATCATTGAAGATAGGATTCCGCGAAGTCTGATGACGATGACGAATTGGGTAAAAAGCACCACACAGACGTCAATGATATATACAATTACAATTACTTCGTTCTGTATCGAAGATTTTGGTTATGTCAGTCTCAACAATATTTAATTGTAAAGCTCTAGTTCCTGGATCAATGAAACTGTTCATAGGCGGCTTAAGGCTGTTCTCGTGTTTTCAATTTTAGAGATATTCTGGCTACGTTTCGATTGTGACTAACTGGTCGATGTGAAGTCCGTAGAGCACACACTCATGCCGCGCACGTATACATGTACCGTACATTTCCCAATAAAGCACAGGACTCTAATTGATTGCGGTAGGTACTCTAATAAAGCGCGGGTCCCAGCCCCGCGAGTTTGCGGTCAAAAAAATAGTGACGATTCAAAGAATCAAATGTACCTAACCAACATACTGGTACACACATAGTATAGTGGAGAGAGTTAGATAGAATTTACAGAAATATAGCTACAATGCAATGGTATTACCTACTAAACTTTTGATACATTAATTTAGGTATTAACCCGGGTATATCCGATCAAGGTTTGGACTTATACAGCAGTTCATTGACATTTGTCAATAGGTAAAAAACCTATGCGAAAAAAATTGTGGATAAACCGTAACTTTTACATCCGTTC
>JAQFYT010000944.1:0-19683 GCA_034694925.1 Ceratophysella denticulata
GAAGTAAATGGCTGCACTCATTGTGGCGTCAGCCAGCCTACTTCAGTAAGTCTTCTTGCCTTTTTATTTCTATGGGATAGGTACTTCTAAACACTCATGTTCATTGTGTCTGGCAGTAGATGGACAGTAGTGGGTTAAATTTAGAGTACGAGATACAAATATTCGTGGCTTCCTATCACGCGTAACGCATCATGCCATGTCACTGTCATTTCAAACCGTGTGATATTTTATAATAATTAGTATACACAACTAACATCATTTGCTAGGTGATTTCTGCCTAGTTGTATGTTAACAAAACCCCTTGTAGGTTTTCATATGACTAGACTTAAGATTCTAGGAAAATTTAAGCTGGACCATTTTCTAAGAAAATGTGTAGTAGGTACCTTTGTTTGCACTGTACAATCATTTTTACATACATGATTTTGAACCGTTGGGAAAACCTCATCCAGCAATAATGGGTGCATGTTTACACATATCTAAATGCGTGTGCGTAATCACATGGTTTCGCAGCAATGTCGATGAACATACGCAAAATATCGGATGGGTGATATGCTCTTTCTACCGAGCGTGCATTATGGAATTATTCTGAATTAAAATATTTGAACCTATAGGAGAGTATTAAACCTTGTTTCTCTTTGAAAGATTATATGTTCCAATAAAAACGTGTACCGTGCAAGTAAGTGTAACATGTTTGTGGTTTCCGTTCCCATGCTACAAATGAGGTATTTTATCTACTAGCTACGTATAATGTCAAAACTAATGAATAGGAACTTCACTGTAATTCAAGGTTTCCTAAGTACAAATAATGGAATGGAATTTATCTGTATAACTTGGAACGGACTTGAAATAGCAGTAGTAATTAACATTCCTCATCCCAGAGTATGTACCTGTCCAAACAATTGGTACATAAGTAAGGTATGCATATGTACAAATTGCTAACACACTTATTTCGGGGTACAATTGGATTAATTGGATGGCATGCAATTTGTATGTAAGGCTCAAGGCTCAATGATCACTGACCCTCTGCAATGACCACAAGCGTGACCATTGTACGTTTCCATTTCAAAAACCAGTTATAACCCGCCGCGTACAAAGAAAGTGTTGTTGTGAAAGGTCCTAGGTAATCCTAACCAACCGTACCCCAGAACCCCAAAGCCTAGACGATTAGAACCGGATAAATTATGAATTCCACCGGAGAGGTTAAATTAGCTTGGATTGTATACATCAACACCTGAACTGCTTATTCTGGTCTTCACAGCCATATTCAAGAAAGACATTGCATAATTCACCGTTCAAAAATCTATTTCGAACTGATCACACGGAATGTTTAGTATAATAAGACAACACGCGAAAAGGTGGTAGAATTCAGCTTGCCAAAATTGCAATGGTCGCAGTAAGTAACGCATCCTATAATTCTTTCCAGGGTGTCTGTGTTCATAGATGACGCCAAAACGACAAAAACAAGGAAATAATGCACTGGAAATAATCTCACATAAATGTACTGTCAACCTTGTTATTTCTCCATGAGGAATATACTTATATCTGTAATGCGTTACTTTTGATGATGTCAGGGCAATGAGCAATTCAAGTGCTCAGCGAAGCCGATCCAAATAAGAAAGAATAGCCTCATTATTTCCCGACTACTGCAAAATAATACAATACGACGAAGAAGCTGAAACAGCGTGGACGGAGTCACTAACTCGCTCTGACAACTTATTGGGTTTTCTGGTTTTTCAAATCCTGACTTTGGGATTCTCTCGTCCTCTTCTGAGAGACTGTGTTCTGCGAGGCTCAAGTTCATGGGATTTGAGGATGTAATAATTGTTTGGAAGATGAAAAGGACAGACGAGGACAAAAACCAGAAATTGCTTCTACAGTCTGTCCTGCGCTTGCTGCTGTTGTGACAATTTAGTTAGTCCTTCGCCCAGGACCAGCGTACGCATCCCACTTAAAAATCAAAAGTCTGAAGAATAATCGAATCCCCATAGAGCGTTCACAACAAAAATGCTCAGCCAAGCACTTCAAAGTTGAGTGCTTATGTCTGAAAACACATTCCTGACTTGCTTGACTCCTGACGTGGACAATGGGTGATGAGAATTGGCATTACAAAAGATTTGTTCACTTATGACGACATTAACTCAGAATTCTAGTTTGAGTCTATATTTTCTTTTGCAGAAACTAGTTTTTTTCTTGTACCTCTACTATTCCATTATAATTAGTATTCTCTGATTCAGGATCTTTGATGGCACTTAACCGTGGAAAGGTTAAACTTGCTACTTGTCTCCCTCTAAACCAGTTACAACTGCATCAAAGTGCATTTATTTGACCAAATCAAGTAACGTAACCTGCCTATTACAGTAGGAGGTACATACGTTATTAAACCAAAAATTTCCTTGTTCAATCAAAGCCGAAGTTATAATTTACAGCTCAACATCCTTCCTTACAGCCATACTTACAGCTTAACACACGTTTAAACCCACTGCACTTGTCTTATGAGATCTCAGGAAACACGTGCGGGAAATATGTTATACTGTGAATTGCAACTAGCTATATATTTCTATTTTGGTTTGACGCGTGTAAGTTTTTTCTGGTCTGTTCTAATTTTACATTTCCTTCCGAGGAAGGATGACGATGAGGAGATAGTGATGATGTGTCTGTTTTCAGACTCTCTCAGTGAAAAACGGTTTCCGCTCTGGAGTGTGGAGTTAAAGATAATGCACATGGCTCAGCACAACCTAAAGATTAGTGAACCTTAAATTTAGTACATACGCACGGGTTTATCCACTAACATACAGGATGGCATAAGGATTTTCCAATCAACTGAATTTCATATATCGCTAATCCAACATGTACCTATCTGGTTTTTCCAAAAAAATACTCGCGGCCAATCCTCCATGAATGATGTATACCGAATACATGCATGGATACACGTTGAATTTAATCCATGACCTAGTACTCGAACAATACGAAAGAAGTATTAATAGGTACGGGCTTGACAAAAATGCACAATAGAAATTGTCCTGACCTCAGAAAACAATGTGTGTTTAATTAATAATGCCGGTAGAGGACTGTCGCATGTCGCTAAGATTTACTTTTGCTCTGGTCTGACCCAATGCATGATTAATGATTCAAGAAGTAAAAGTGTGAAATCAAATCAACTCAATTGAATTTCAGCAGACTTTGCATTTACAATTTATGTCTTGTCAGCTGTCATATACATACCTATTCCTTGAACCCGAAACCAAGTTAATTATGCTTTAATCAATTCTTTGATTCGAGGGAGCAACGCCTAACGTATTTCTTGAATTTCGGTCTGACAGAATTTATCATAAGGTAGGTATATTTAATCCGGAAGGGAAGACGCCTACAGATAGCCCGTGATTTGACTGAAAACGGAGAAGCTCACACCTTGAACATTGAACCAAGCTGTCAGACAGGCAGACAGATGGTAAAATAGAAATCAGCGTGAGTGAACTGAATACTCGTGTCGGTTAGTAGGATAGGAAACTAGCAAAAAAATAGGACTAATCTTTAAGTGAAGAGCATAAAGGAGGGACATGGAAAACGGATGGAGTGGTGGAAATTGGACGCAAGCCACTAAGCAAAGGAATCATATCTGCAGCTGATAGTTCTTCCGGCTATTTCATGCTTGAATTTGAAGCATAATTCATAGTATTCCTCTTAGACCCATGACTGCTGGCTTCATTGAGCATAATGACGGAGAATTTCAAATGTGATAGCCCCACAGACGCTTCTCCAAAATACCGATTCCCGATTCAGTCATACATAACTGATCTAATAGGTTTGATGGAGCAGGAAGAATGGGATTAGTTTATTGGAAGATTGAGTGCGTCCTGCTCCTTGACGCCTACTACTGAGTGGGGTTATTTGGAAAGTTGAGTCATCTAAAAGTGGCTCATGGGAGAGGGTCCACGGAACTTTTTTGAGACAATAGAGAAACTTTTCTCCTGGAAAACTGGAAACTTACCTTTTCCTGTAGAGTGGCATTGTGGAGCTCTTCAAGCGTGGGCCGAACCCCGGCATGGACCGACATGAGGTTCCGGTAATTGTCATACTTGGGCAGGACTTCTCTCGTGAGCTGACCCAACGTCTTATCCGGGAAATAGGTGTTTTGGTTGTGCGCTCCATCATCTTCCTCCCCCGCGTCCTGTCCCACCATGGCCACTTGGAACCGGCTTTTCTCCACGTCGTTCATTTCATGGTTTGCTGGATGAGCCTGGGCATACTTCTCACCCGTCGCCTTGCTTATACTCACTTTCCCCGTCTTCGGCATATTTCTCCTTTCTCCCGACAAAATAGACACGCGAGGACTGAGCTGATCGATTAAATAAAGTTTGAACGGAATTTCCAACGACGAACGCCCAAGTACTTTGAAGTCGGATAGTTGACTTTCAATGTTTGTGTACTCCCTGTCGTTGACAATGGATTGGGATCCTTCTTATTTGACGTGAGTCTTTGTGAGTCAATTGAGGGCTTGGTAAGCCACTATACGGTAACTTGGTGTCCTCGATAGGATTCAATTCACTTCTTGGTTCCGAACGAGTCAAATCAATATTGACAGTTTCTGGTGTTTTGGAGCCGAGACGCTGTTATAAGGAGGAAATGCTAAAAGCTCACAACTCACTCAATGTCCTCAAGCTCGCTCTTTGATGCATCATCCTATATTTGGTTTCGAGATTGAGGCTAAAAAGAATATAATTGGTTTAGTACAACCACTACTGCCTAAATTTTGGTTCCAGTTAGGAGTCTGGAAATCGGCACTTTCGCTAAGAAGATCAGACCCGGAGAAACAAACCTTATGTATTCTCAATAACGTTCAGCCAACTCAACAACGAAACAACTGGAGCCAAGCCGACTACCTCGACTTTTATATATTGGCACGTGAAGTTAGGATTTTGCTGTAGTAGTTTGTATTTTTTTTACTGGCACCCCGCACCCTATCACTCTCTGGCTGTGTTCTCTGTTCCACCCGGCACTAGACACAAGGAGAAGAACTGCACTCTGCACAACACTAATAATCCTGTTTGCGAAGCCCAACATTCAGACGCATGTAGCGTGTCGTACTAAACCTATATGGTTGACAAATTCTTACGTTATTGTGGAACTTCAACAGGAGGCCAGCCTAATTGGATACATACATGCTGAGTCTCGAGATCTTCGGCTGGAGTGTCATTTTGAATCTGTATATCTCCAGGGATGAAACAACGTGAGGCTCAATTAGCTTAATTATTCGAGCCTTAATCCCTTGAAAATATAGTCACGGTTTCTTTTCGAAACCATGACTATATTTCGCATTGTGTGAAACAGTATAGAGAACGAACTTTGCACTACTCTTTTGCAGGACTGATTTCAGACTCAACGAAGATCCATATAATTTTCTTAGGCATCATCGTCAACACCGTCTGTTTTGAGCTGCAACACATGAGACTAATACAGTAAACATATGATGAGTAAAGTTGGAGTTGTTTATAAAAGTCACGTCAAGTACAATAAACATGAGCCTGGCCTGACCCAACACTAAATTGTTCGTTCAGTTCCAATCATCCGCGTGTGACCTACGTTAAGAAAAAAAAAAAAAAAGTATCTTGTCTGTCAGTATCTTGTCTGGTCATGGCATGTCCGAAAACCAGTTCAATGCACTGTGACGTCTTCATGTTTGCAGATACTATTATGTGCAGGTGTGGTTCCACTTAGAAATGATTAACAATGATAAAACCTGATGCTGAGCTGAGGTTAGGGTCAATTTTTGTATTCCGAGCTATGAGTAACATCAACCACTTTGCTAATTATTTGAATTACTAATTGCCATTCTTTGACCTGACAAGAACAAACCGCCAATATCAATAAACACGAAAAAGAGTGTGTGCGTACCCATTTCAATACTATGTACAATTGACGCTCATCAACAGTGTAATTGATTTGGTGTTAACTCTCCATTTTATAAACAACATTCCTAGCTTTCTAATTCAATAATAACATGTTCTCGGGCTGAAAATAGATAAGCGTGCACCACACGCTCAAAAAACTATAAATTTATCTTTCGCTGTAATAATTCGATCAAAGGCCTCCAAGTTTACCGAAGATCTAACAGTCACGGAGTGAAATCCTTGCCCGGATCAATCTATTTCGACGAGCTATCTGTATAGGTACAAACGTATATTAATTCGCGATGCAATTTACTATAATCGATTATAGTACACACCTATTTTAGGAAACTAAGCTGAGTACAAGCCATTGTTTCAGTTAACAAGTTAACCTATACCAAGTAGCCCAAAGCTATGAATGTGAAACGGATTGAACAAGATACGGACGGAATTTTGCAGAGCAGAGGGTTGAATCGAAATGGCGAATAATCATCTCTCAAAAAAATTGACCATCTGCCTAGGTATGCTTGGCTAATCCTCAAGTAGTCATAGTTTGTGGTCCATCCGAACCAACCGAAGGGTTTCCTGTTGCTTTGTTCGTTCTTTGTACTCGGTGTTCATACTTACATCCAATGAGTCACTACACAGTGGCACAGATGTTATTTGGGGGTTCCTATGCAAGACGAACTAGTGCTATTTATGCAAAACAGCCAGCAGGGTGTTGCATAGGTATTTGTATTAGAGCCTAGGAATAAGGCGTCTACACGCTAATCATAATAAAATGGTCAAAATCCAAGGATTCTGTTGTAGGTACCTATCCTACTCTGCATGTTTCATTTTGATAAATCCCAAGTCAATCGGATATGATAAGACTGGGTTGTGTGTCTCACCGAAAACCGATACATCCGGTTTACTTTGTATGTATTATTCAACCCAGAATTAGCCAAATCGTGTGGGTTCCAAAAATTCCAATATCAAGTGTAGTCTACATTTTATTTACTTTAATAATAGGGTTTGAATAACCTGTACATATTTTATCCTATCCACCTATTTTGAAGCGCACTTTTTTAGAGTTTATATTATTAATCATGTCCAAACAATATCCTGTCTCTTGAATCATAGCGGATGTCATTCGCAAAACAATGTGGATGGATCTTCCCGTGGAAATGAAGAATGCAGGTGTTTTCCATTCGATTAACCGCAACTATTATCAAATTACTATTTAACTAACCGACAAGTGCTGAACATAAAAACTACGACTCAAATGATATGCCAAGTTCGCTATTTAAAATTCACAAATTAAATCAGACAGCTTCTTGAAAAGTCAGACATGGGTTAAAATAAAAATATTCCTTCAATTCGGATTTCCAATAATAGGAACGCTGTAATTAATTTCGTTTTTCTTTTTGCCTGATTATCTCTAAAGTTCTTGTATGTATTTAATAGCATTCCAGAGCTGTTGGAGTGCAAGTGAAATACATTTACCTATTCGGTGAAGCCACCATTAAGCGCGACCATTCATAGCGGCCAAAATCATTATTGGGTCCATTCTTAGCGCAATGAGCTCTCCCGTAGTGAACGGTCTCACATTTGATACCGTCTATCCACACCTGCACTCTGGCGGCTGGATATTGAAATAAAACTGTAAGGACGATATGTATACTGCATGTAACAAAGTGTGGATTTATTCGTAACACAGTTTTCCAGTTTTTGCTCAGCGCCGAACCGTGCAGTTTAAGCAATATCCAAATCCTTTGAAGCTGAAAATCAATTATTGATGACAGTTGACAGCATGACGCCCCTGACTTGGACAATCCGCGTAATGGTCATAAAACTAGTCGGATACGGTAGAGTTTTGAGTGGATTGATCCAAGTAGTTTGACTGGTGACAAGCCAAATTGTACTTTTCCACGAGGTCACAAAATATTTATGTGGAATCAAAAATCAATTAAATAAATAGGTACCTATAAACTGTTGTGATTGTTTTTAATGGAATACTACAATACACCACACACATTCAAAACCAAATATAATATATGATTATTACATATACATACAAACGAAAGCTGCAGGTCAAGTTGTTTGGAGCTAGTTCTCCCAATATCACGCTCGCAAGACCAAGAAGAGCTATCTACAAACCAGTATATTCGTCTTTATGAACCTACCTTACATCAAATTACTTATCTAGCGTGTCTATAATTATTCAGGCTTTTCCTCTCAATCAGCATAACTGAACGAGATCATTAGCAACAACGCCTTCTCAATGTACCAGTATATTCCAGTTCTAGCTAGTTAAGCTAGATTTAAGTGTGAATCCTTCCAGTCCAGTCAAAATAGCTGGTTTCAATCAATCTCTTTTATAAAGAACACTAATAATTGACATATCCGAAAGTAAAACGTTACAGAATAGGGGGCCAATCAAAACACGCTAATGATTTGTTTTTGTTGGCCAGAGATCTTCAGGTCAGTTTCTATGTAGGTACCACCTAATATAAAACTATACAACAAATATACCATACCTGCTCATCTCTTGGTACTCATCACCATCACCTGTACTCAAATATTTACAGCAATTACGGCATTCTCACAAACATACTTTTTAAGTGAAAATTTAATGCTTTTTCCCTGCTGGCCGGTTTACTTTCTACAAATTAATTATTCGCCAGCATTTGATAATTATACAAACAGTACTATAAAAGAATTATGGTCTATAAACAATTTTACTAGACTGTCCTATCTAAAGCCGTATATTAAATCTAGCTCTAATATTTCCACGTTCAAAGTTTATTAATAATAAGTAAAAATTAAATAGAAGCGTGCCAGTGAAAATACATACATTTGTACCTTACACCAATTTCAAATATATTTAGAGTTGGGATAAAATATTCATATTGTGAAGGGGTCGGTGTTGGTTTTGGAGTTAGCGGAATGGGAGGAATTGTTGATTCAAGAGGCTTTTGTGTTCTGAGACAATACGCCGATGACATGGCCCTCGAACCGCTGACATGGAATACAATGGGAAAGGGCATTGGAAAGCTAAATGGAAGATAGGAGAAAGTGTGTAGCAGATTGAGTCGCGGAGAAACTGAATGTGAAAGCAGAGAGGGGTCTCTCGTACTCGGTTATATGCTCTATCGAGAGTAAGAAGGGAAAGACGGCAAGTAACTCCGACTCGTTCCGAATTCCGGCTCTGCTCCTTGCACGCTCGGAGAGTTTTTCCAGGGAAAAGCCTGGGCAGAAGACGGGAAGATCCCAATTCGGGATCAGCTGGTGAAAGCAGGAACCCAGCCTCCGACCCACACTCACCTCTCACTTCCCATCCGAGTCTCCGCAAGGACACAACGGAGGGTCTTGGAACATCTTCCAAGTCTACTTTTCCCCAATTGCCTCATTCAGAATATCTAACTCTAATTTATATTCCACCGAATATACGTCCTGTTTTTGTCCTGCAGCATTCCACATTCCATTCCCATCTGGCTCAACCAGCGTGTCCACGTGCTTGACCAGATATAACTCGTGTTTTCTGGCTATATCCACCGGACAGCAGGCTAATTGTGAAATTCAAAGTAGTATAATAAGAAATAGTCAGGACAGACGTTCCTTCAGTCCGTCATTATTCCGAACACGTTCTTCAGCTTCACCTGGACTTTGAGCAGGTAAAACAACTCTTGAGAATTCAGAGCCAATACTATGCGATGATGTCATACATCACATTCGGATATTATAATACCTCTATGCAATTAGTTGGATTATTGGCTGAACATGAGGAGTGTAATGTAGAGTGGTATTGGGATATTTTCGATTAAAATGTCACAATTTGAGCTTAGCTGTGACCAGGGTAATCTCTCTGTAATCCCAGGGTTGACAAAATACCAATTCTAAAGATAACATGACTCCGTGTCATGGAAGGTGCTACAATACATAGTAGTCTGTGCGATTACGGAATGCGGATAAGGTGGAGTAGACTCAGTAAATAATGCTTAGTATGCAATATTTCATAGCCAGCCAAATCCATTATGTACTTTTGCAGGTTTTTTAACCCAATTGAGTAGCAGGATTAACGTACACACGAGGCAATCAAAATTCTAATCCCTGGAAATTTTAGTGACAAAAATCGGCTTCGAAATTGTAACACATAATATGTACGTGCGCATTAAGATGGCATTGTAGCATTGTATAAATACGTTGTATATATTTATAAATACATTTTTCTCGTCGAACGATCACTTTAATATTGGACTTTATCCTAATATTGGTTTTGTTGACTGGAATTTTTCGTATTTCTCATCTTGAGTGGTAACATTTTGGCGTTCCGCTTTCCACCACGGCCTGGTGTCGCAATATTAGATGAGATACCATTTTCGTATGCGATATACCGCGTTTTGGGAGTCTTATAATAACTTAAATTAGATAAGTTGTAAAATATCAGGTTAGGTCCTCTAAAGTTGGGCTACACCTGGATTCAAGTTAACCGGACATGAGATGTCAGAATCTATAGAGCCTAACCAAAGTTATAGAACACTGAAAGTGTGGTAGATTGCATGCGACAAGAATACCGATAATGATGTTAGAACGTAGGGAATCACTGACAGGATTCCCGTAAGCTTTCAGAGAATTCCTAATAGGATTACACTCATCAACAAATTCTAAGCCAAATTCCATCAAAACTTAAAATCTCTATTCATGCTAAATATGTAGATGTTACACATAGTAGTACAGTATTAATTAGAAGGCAAGGCCTCCGGGTCTTGGCACAATGAAGCATAAATAGGTAACAAATTCTACATAAGTACTCTAATTAATTAAGATTAAGCTAAAGATCCAACGTAACAAAAAATGCATATTCATAGCCAGAGTAGATGATCAAGTTGAATAAAGATTAAGTAAATTCTTAATGAATTTTCATACATTAAAGTCAGTTTAATACTTAATATTGTTCTCACATATAACTCAAGAAATAATTATACACATGGATTGTGTCGTTCCGTGCATAAACCTAGTTGAATCTTGAATGCATTACGTTTATCTAATAGCTCCCTAAGTAGTTTCCCTAATTAGAATCAGTCACGATTTGTGAATTTTGGTTAATCAATCTGCGTGAACTTGCATGCATTTATTGCACAGACATTATCCAAAAATACGTAAGAAAGTTAGTAGAGTCACCTGCAGAATATGTAATTTGGGTTGTTAAGTATTAGAGGCATGTACAACCTCGATCTCTTCCCACCTGACACGGCTAACCTCGTTGTTCCATTTCCATTTTTCTACAAAGCACATTCCAAAAATCCTAAACCTACGGATAGTAACTGGTGTACAACACCTTTGGACGCAGCGGAAGCGTGCTAATTAATAAACTGGAGTTTGGTACCTACAACAAATTACAAACCAACCTACCTAGGTACTACAAATATGTAGATAGTAAGGGTAGGTAAGATACACGATCCACGACCAGGAACACGAGGACTGGCTCCTCCATGATGTAAAATTCTTCCAAGGTTTCCTCAATCAATATTCTAATTTTTACCTCAAACTCATCCTCGTAATTAATTTTTGGAGCTACACTGTTGTGTATGGAACATGATTAAGGTGAACTGAGCACATGTAGATCTCATGATCAAATTGGTCCTCAAGTCTTTTAAACTAATTAACATAATAACCCGTCTCATATGCAAGAACATGACTTGGCTCTGGTTTCAGGGACAAGGGACGGGTGAATTAATATTACCCAGAAGCGTGGAATACTTTGGTAGCAGAGCTTTTGTAATTAGATAATGTGATCTCTAAATCCTAGAAAGGAACAATATTCCGTTTATTCATGAAGCGAAACGAACACATTAGGACATGTTTTGGGCTTTTACGGCTTTATAGCCTCTTCCGTGGGAAGAGATGCACGGCACGGAGAAGAGATGGAAATGGAAAATAAAACAGAGCTTTAGCGCTTTAATGGTACACCAAGCCTTCTATGTTCTTAACCCTAAACTCTGAACTGTCATTTACCACAAAATTTTAACTACCGCGATATTTAAAGAATTTGTTCAACCGTGCATTCAGCATTCTTGATTTGACATTGAAGTTAGCTAAATGCTTGCGCAATCTGATTAATTTGTGTGACACGCAAGAAGAATCATAGCAGTATTTGTTATGATATCCTGATCTGAAATATCTACGTGTTGTCCGGCTATGAACGTCTTCGTCACTGGGCAAGGCAAGGGATTGAGTTACGTTGTATTTTATGTGTCAAGGTTTTCCCGATTTATTCCCGGTACTGTGGTCAAGAGATTAGTGAGCACTTCCTGTGAAAGAATGAACGCTTCCGTGGGCAATGACGAGGCTCTCCTGGCGAGTGCCAAGAATTTCATTCCACCACTGTCCAATGCCCTGCATAAAGGTCAGGCAGGTCGAATTGCTGTGATTGGTGGAAGGTAAGAGAGACATACAACAATTCTACTGAATTATATTCACTTTCATTTCATCCAATGTCTAATACAGTTTTTTTTGGGTCCTACTCTGCAGTTTCGAGTATACTGGAGCTCCTTATTTTGCCGCCGTAAGCTTAATATTGAATAAGGAACTATGGTTACACTTCCTGCTTTTTGTGGAATTTGAAAGGCGAGCATAATGGTTCCTGGCGTGACGTCTGGAGTAGACGAGTAGACAAGCACTACTTGGGGTATTTTTATTGGGCGGAATAGAGAAGTAGTGGAAGAAGTGCTGGGAGAGGCAGAAATGATAGAGCTCGGATTCAAAGTTTTACTCCCGTCTTTTTATTACCGAGTCCCCGCTGCTGTACAATCATGCGGACGGATTTAAGACCTCAAACTACGGCTCCTGGCTTTTTCTGTATTCTATTCCGTCCGTAATAGAGGAGGAGTAGGATGATTTTAATGTTTAGTTTCAGGCTTAATATCACTTGCCCCAACACTCATTTCACGTTCCGAGTGGTAATTTCTGTCTTAAATGCCCTTTTTCAGATCTCAGCTCTCAAAGTTGGAGCGGACTTGGCTCATGTGTTTTGTGTAAAGGATGCTTCCTCTGTGATTAAAAGCTACAGCCCAGAACTAATAGTCCATCCTTTGCTCGACTCCGAGAATGCCCTGGAAGCCATCATGGAGTGGGTACCGAGAATGCACTCCTTCGTCATTGGGCCGGGTTTGGGTCAAGACCCCAAGGTCCTCAATGTCGTCACAGAGCTCATAGAAAAGCTCAAGGAACTGGACAAGCTCATGGTCATTGATGCAGACGGATTGAGCCTCGTGACCCAGAAGCCCGATTTAGTTAAAGGCTACCACCGGGTTATTCTTACCCCGAATTCCGTGGAATTTTCAAGGCTTTGTATGTCCGTCTTTGGAGGAGACTTCAAGCCAGCTCCCAGCGCATCAGCGGAGAAAATCCGGGATTTGTCACTGGCTCTTGGAAATGTGACCATTCTGAACAAGGGTGCTACCGACGTTGCTTCCAACGGAAGACTAGTAGTTTGCTGTGCTGGCGGTGGTTCCAATCGACGATGTGGCGGTCAGGGAGACTTGCTCGCCGGTGCTCTCGCAGTCCTCTTTCATTGGGCCCTTGCCTTTGGGGACAAGGGTGGAGCTCCCGCACCGCCCGAATTACTAGCTACTTACGGAGCCTGTCGACTGACTAGGGAGTGTGCTCGATTGGCCTATTCCCAGAACGGCAGGTCAACAACGACCACGGATTTGGTCCGACTCATACACCAAGCCTTTTCTTTCCTGTTTGGTGCCTGACCTCGGCACCCTGCACATAAGTTAGCCAGCACGCGGAACTGTTTCAGAAGTGTGTGACTTTTAAGTCCTTGTGTCTCATCCTGCCAACTATCCGCACGAATTAAGGTCGTCGGTCTCAGATTCTCCACAAGAAGTTCCGAGCTTCTGCAGTCTGAGCTTCTACGTAAGACTTGGAATTAGCAACAACAGAGCTCTATAACATGATTTGAGATTTGGTTTCTGGCCGACATTCTCCATTTCAATTAGAAATATTATTTAACAGCGTCATTATATTATGGTTTAGTCTTTGAGGTCGACCTGATGTTAGCCTGTGTTTGTTCCGGTATCAAAAAATCATTTATTTGCTCATTAAAAAATTCATATCCTTGGTAGTTCTTTTGAGTTGATGAGTTTGGTAGGCTTTTATTTTCTTCTGACTTGCCAACTACTTCATAAACCCAAATGCGCTTTGATTGCGAGAGCTCATTCTATTATTATGATTATGAAAAGTGCAAGTAATCAAGTTATTTGTTGTGTTAAGTACCATGTACCATGTAATACTTCACAGTGAACATCTTATGGGTAGGATATGCTTATTTACTGTTTACATTTACTCATTTCATTAGGTAATAGAATTTTTAGTTTGAGCTTTCATATTAACTGTAATATATAATACTGTAAAATACTTAAATGTTTATGCTTTGCATTCGTATAAATCAGTACTTAGTGAGTGCACTATTGTAGAAATTAAATTTAAACTGTGCCGTCCTGATTGAACAGCGGAAACGTGAAATGAAGAACCATAGGTATTATTATAGCCAAGAAACATGCCAAACTTTGTACAACGACCTGAATGAAATTTTTAATTATTTTATCAAACGTTTAATTTCAACAAATTGACGTTTTGATCCCTGGAGTAGCGAAGTAGTGCCAACTATTGCAACAGCTTTGTTTTTTGTAATAAATCGTACAATTAAAACAAATTGTGATGGGTTTATTCTAAAATTTCATGACATTTTTAACAATGCGTATTATATTTTATATTGAGCCTGCTTAGCAAGGCGAACTTAATTTGAATGCCCCCTAGATTACAGAGACTGAACTTGACTCGGCAGGATTACGAATCAGGACAGTTTAGGTTCCTGGTGAACTGATATATTCACGAGAATTATCCTGCCTAATTCAACTATCAGATTTAATACTAGAAGCCCTTGATCCTGTCAAGCCAGTCTGGACTATCCTGCGCTGCGACATAGAGATATTCAATAGTGTAGAATTCACAGGATTTAGTAATCTCCAAATGTTCAGCCAGACGTTATTTCATAAAGGCATTTATATGACACCGAGCGACAAATTCTTAACATTTACATACAACTAAATATAATAACTGAAATTACTCAACTAAAACATTCTAATAAAATAACAAAAAAAACTGAACTCAAAATGATCTGTAAGACGACAGTGTTCGAGAAGAACAAAAAATGACGGAACTCCAATCAACCCAATAACGGGATTAAATAATTAACGAATACCCTAGTACGTTCCTTGTGAACAACCTACCGACAATTTATAATTGGGTGCTAGGCTAGGAGAGTTGATATACGAGATAATACATAATGGAGACAAGATAATTGCTAAAACATTGCATAGAAGCGCTCATGTATTTGCAATGTCACATCACATCACAAACCACAATTGATGTTGTTCGATTAATTGTACAAGGGCGAATATTCTAAGAGTAAAAAGTGAGGACGGAGGTCTGATTTCCTCTGACGAGCAGAAAGGGTGGCATATTTTGTGTTAGAATTTCCAACCAAGCCATATAAAGTGGAGCGGACACGGTTCCCTTTCTCGGAACTGGAAGCGTCCTAATGAAAGGAACACAGAAGGAAATATGATTAGATTTAGACCAAATGCATTGAACGAGTGAGTGGATATACAAAGCGACGACAGTCGCTTTTCATTTCCTAGCTTTATCTCTGCAAATTCGGAGAGCTAGGTATGTATAAAGCTGACTGATGAAAGCCAGTAGGTTTTTGTTATTACTGCCGTAGAAATGCTCCGAGAGCCCTTTGTAATTCAAATTTGAAGTCGTCTCTATTTTCCATAGGAAGTGGGGGAGAGAAGGTGAATAAGAAGCTTTGCTTACATGACGATGAGGTTGGACTTGCTGGAGTGTTCCTCGAGCAGCTCCCGAAGCCGCAAATGCCTGTTTGTTTTCTCTTTCAAGCCAAGGAGCTCCGACTCACTGATAACAGTTTCCGGGTCATCTAAACAGAGCAGGTACACATGAATAAAAAAAAAACCTACCAGCAACTCCATTTCAACCTCGTCTTCCTTAGACATTTTCGGGATCAAACTCTCCCTAAAGTTTCTGGACGAGCTGTGTGTTTAATACGAGGTACAATACGAAATACGAGGCGAGTTACAAGCCGCAGGAACCTTAACTTAACTTTCTGCATCCCATAATACTACCATCGCGTGTCCATACTTTTTTAAGCTACTTTAAACTAAAGTTTCCGCCCAAGCTCCGCTCCCGTTTTCCAAAAGAATTCCAAACGTAGAAGCATCAATGCTAACGCTAAGCTTTATCTCCATGTTAGACAAGAAGTAAGTGGAGAATAGCGAAAATGTTGAGCTCAACTTTTTCGTCAAAATCGAATAATATCCTCTTCACACGAGAGATGCAGGGATGGAGATAGGTGGGTTTTTTTGGAGCTCAAGCTAATCGAAAAAAATGGACTGAGACTTGAGCGTAGAAAATAGAATACACTAGATACAGGGGATTGAAGGGAACTTGGCATGGAATGTACGGATAAATTCCGATCTGGATTTCTGATCTCTATGGGTTATCCCGTATCCCACTTTCTATCTACTCTCCAAAATCCAAAACTCAGTGAAGAACAGGAGCCGTGTTTCTTGCTCAGGAAATAACTTTCTCGGAAAAGATATTGTCTTGTGAAGCCTAAACCAACTCTGGTAGTACATACTACTTTCCCAACTTCCGCTCTAGTTTATCAAGCCAAGACCCGGAGAGTTATTTGATTCCTTGTAAATTCTAGCTCGAGCCAAAGCAGTGAGCCTGACTCCCACAATACATTTCCAATCCTTCCACCACAATAACTCTCAGGTCTCTGGGCTCCCAAAAGATTTGTCAACTCAGAACAATAATATGAAATTATATTTTGTGTCGCGTCAGCAGAGTTCAAAGATATCCAATTATGTTTCCGGGTGAATACATTATTCGGAGTATATAACTATGCTCATGCTACACACATTAGAAGTTATTATTGTGGCGAGACGGGAAATCCGAGATTTCAGTGGAATTGGAAACAAAACAATAGTTTAGATAGCGTCACATATTGACGGACATTTTATACGTTGATCTGCGGTTCGTGGTAGAAGAATATCTTTGCCTACTGATTGAGTGGGAGGAGGTTGATGAAGTCTGGGAAAAGACTTTGGTTTCATTGCTAGCGAGAATAATTTGATTGAGAGGAAGATGGAGACGAAGAGGATGTTGAGGGTTACGACCCCGTTGTCTCCTCTAACAGCTTCCTGTCAATCCCCTCTCCAGTCTGCTCCACTTGAGCCCAGCTCTACGAGACACACACATTCCACGACTATTCAGAGCCGTTCGGTCAAAAAGTTCCCTCGAATGTCTAGTTCATGACTTTAAAATTTTGTCTGTTAATGTTCAATGAAGTTAGGTTAGGTTTAGAATCTATTACTAAGATTAAGTTAGGTTAGAAAGAAGAGCAAAAATCTGGGCAATTTTCTCGTAGGGAACTTCTTCGGCTGTTCGAGAAGCGCGATAATTCTTAGCAAAGACTACTACTCGTCCCGTGCTCGATTCATAGGAAGACAATCCAAGGCCGAAAAATACTTCCAAAAAACCCTACCAAAATTATTCGAAATTAAACGTCTGCAAAACAAGAAAACTACGACCAAACGATTCGTTGCCTTAAACGCTGCCTTAAAATACGAAACACGACCATTTTGTGGTATTTAGAATTTTCCACAACCTAGGTATGGATTCTTGCTACGAGTTGTCCGATATGAATAGTCGGGATACCGAAGAGTCAGACCGAGCTGCTCTCAACTACCTACTATGGATTCCCCAGTTAAGATGGAAAAATCTGAACAAAGCGAAGAGAAACAACGTTATCTTCGACTTCCTTCCATTTTCTTTATTTTAGAGTTATGACTCGGGCTTCCCTTACCGCACTTGTCCGTGTCTTCCTTGAAGTCCTTGATGAGGGTCTCGAAGTGGGCTTTGGTCTTGCCATCCGCTCTCTTTGTAATGTTTGGAATGACAGTAAGGTCCGAATAGTCAATTCGGAATTTGGACAATAGACTCGCCATCCTGCAAGGGGGAAAAAGCAGAGTGAGCCCTATAAAAACTTTCATTAAGAAGAGGCGGAGAGAAGAAAAATGTAATAAATTCACGAGACACTTATATTAACTGGCCTACTGCCCACTGACCCATAAAGTTCCAGCGGAACAACACTTCAGACTCCTCTAATGTAAGGAAATAGTGGTCCTTGAGAACTCGGCGGACGCCATTACAACAGCCCAGATCTAATAATAGCCTCCCGTTCCTGATTTCAACTGGACTCGTTTATTACGCAATTTACAGGATTTAGAACTCGGCAGGACTTAAGTATACTCTAGATCATGGGCTGAGGGAGACAGTTGACTTCTCCATAATAGGCAGAATCGGATCATGTTTCAAAATCCCAATTAAGGTAGCTTTACGAGGGAATGGAGACTGAGCCTTCTATAGCTTTCTTTTTACGTCATAAGTATAAATATATCTGATGGGAGCGACTGGGACTTGTGAAACGGAATCATTTGTGTCTGCTTATTCCGATTGGACAGAGAGTTAACTCAATAGTCAGTAATCCGATCTTACCCTCTGTACTCGATCTCCATTTCAGTTTCCTTACTGGCAAGAACAAAGACGCGGAGACGACATTGGACCCAGTTCTTTCGCATTTGGATGATGTACGGGAGTAGAAGCGTCAGACCTGAATAAGAAATAACACTCTCCTCAGTTAGTGAGCGAGGAAACGAGTGCTTTAGGGAAAACTTTTACATTTGGATAAGTGAAATTCAATAAGATTCCAGTTTATTTGTCTTCAGCCCCTATTTTATCCAGACTCCCTGTTCATACTGCTAACTGCAGCAGTTCTCTATGGAGGCAGACACAGTTTGATTACATTACCCAACCAGAGCCAGGAGCCTGGAGTTTGGCATTATATGAAGTTGATCACGCATAAAATAAAATAAAAAATAGTCTGGTCTTTGAAAAACTTCCTCTTCATTCAGTGAAAGTGACGTTGGAGGACTTGGTGAGATATATGAGCCCTAAAAGCCCCACGCCTCAACTACTGACTCAGTCAGCCAAAAACTAACATTGGGAATTAAAAGGTCTGAAAGTCAACCCGTCTTGTCAAGCTTTGTTTTAATTGTGTTAATCACTTCTTCCTTGGTTCGGCCTAAAAAGTTTCTGGGCATGAAAATGGTGGAGAGCAAAAGTTTTTGGGGGCTTTCGGCTTTCCTATCAGAGACTTGGGCCTGTCAAATTGGATGCAAGGGCCGAAGAAAGTAAATCAGGACAGGGATCAGGGCCAAAAAGTTAAGCTAAACTAGAAAGTCGTCCGAGAAACTTATTATGAAAATGTAATTCAAATTCCAAAACCACTTCAGCCCGTCTCGTGAGGAAAAGTTGAACTTTGTAACTGCTTTTAGATAAAAACCATCACTAATCATATTACTCCATCCAACGTCAAGTTTGAGAAAATACGGATTTCCCTCACGACCTCTCATAAGCACACATTCTCATTCTCGGGTTGCTGGAGGGCGAAAAACAGGACGAGCTCATTAGAAAACTATGCTGAAGGAATGGGAGGAGAAAGCGAAGGTGAAAGTACCCAAGAGAGCTTCAATTCAATTCAATATGAACGGAATAGCAGAGCGCTTGGGTTTAGGCAGGTTGTCAGGAAAAGGAAAAAATCCATTATATTACTTCATTATTAGTAAATTGAATTTTTATATTATTTAGATCGGAAGAG
>JAQFYT010000945.1:0-19675 GCA_034694925.1 Ceratophysella denticulata
CAGCTTCATTAGAAAGGGTCATAAAAGGCCTGGAGGAACCTAAAGTACAAACGGCGCCTGGGCGGGTTTCCTTCCCTTTCGATGATCGTAACATCCTCTGATGAGCTCAAATGCGCTTTCACACACATAGCTAAACAAGATACAAAAAAAATTCCTCATATGCATTAGACATTAGACGCAAATGCACTTAAATATTATGTACATTATCTTACATTACATTCGGAATCTGAGCATGTACTTCTTGCGCAATCACTCGAAATCAGTGTTTTTTTTCTCAAGCAGGTAGCGGAAATCAGATTCAGGATCAGGATATACCTGCCAACACGCCACGCCAGGAGCAAAACCAGGACTGGCTTATGCTGTGGCTACTGTATTTTGGAGTGCATTTAAAAATCAATGTAAAACCAATTGCCCAGAAATAAGTGGGAGATATAACAAGCTAAATACTAGCGTTCGTAATTTAAGACGTAAACCAGAAACCAGGGTGCTCTCCTATGCACACGCGGTCAATAGGGCCTTGCTAATTGGGTATTAAAGTGGACTAATCCTGCCGGCACTTCAGTGTGGGATCTAAAGCCGATAGATCGTAGGTTAAGCCTGACGTCGGAACAAAAAATTGCGAATTGCTGGGATACTAGGGTTATGCAAATAGTTGTTATAAGTTATAAAGGTGCAATATGGGTGAAATATCGAGGGACAGATCTAAGACACGGAAGATCTCGAGTCAAAAATATTTTATTGGTCACAAGCCCGTTATCCGGTGCTAAAGACGGTGAACCCTGAACGGAGGTGCCTTATTTATAAGAAAAAAAGTGTCTCGATGGTGACATTGAACAGAGAGGAGGTGTGGCTGAATCATTTGTTGTGAGACAAGGCCGAAAAGGAAGGCCTGGGACCAACCCAGGCGCCTGGAAAGTCCTAAGGGAAGACCTGAACAAGTACTCCCACCGTCGTCCCAGTCCAGCACACCAGCATTAAACCCTGGTCCTTCCAACTAGTAGTTGTGGCTAAGGAGGCTGGACTTTTGGGTTTTGAAGAAGATGCCTTCTTGTTCCAAGAAAGTTTAAGTTCAAGATAGAAAAAAAAATACTTGAGTTTGAGCCCAAGACGAAAAAAAAATTCTGCCGACAAAACCACACACACATCTCCTCAATTATTAGGCCCATTAATGCTGGAGACGATGAGCGATTATGGTGATGATGAGGCGGAAGATTTCCGAAGCATGATATGGAGATGTAGACCAAAAAAAAAGATACACATAACGTAGACACATAAGGCCCGTGAGCCCTATTCAACCCTAACCCTACCCAACCCTTTATGACCCCTCCGTCATTATCTCCTCACGAGAAATCGGATCCGACGTCGAGCGTCTCCCTCCGCAACGCCATTCCAGGTCCAGCAAGGGCTACAATTTGGAGAATTTTTGAAATAAGACCCGCCTTCGGATCATTATCGATCATTTATACGGTATACATATGTGTACATGAAGAACGGGGTAACCTGTCGTTTCGCTTGGGACAATTAGACTCCTGGCTTTATCCGCGGCACAGTAAATTTAAATGCTGGCTAATTTAGTTATAGTTACCTACTGATCAATGTGTGACCTACCGTCTAAAAATTGTACATGAAGATACTGCGTCTTAAACGCAAATTAGAAGAAAGCTAAGTACAATTTTGTGTTTGGATCTTTGTCCATGACGAAACGTCCGTAGATCAAGCTACAGATACGAATGAGTCCCACATCTGGCTGTACATGTACAGCACCTAGAAATACACCCTCCATATACCTACGTACAGTACAATTAGAACAATCTGGCCAGACTGGATTTATTGTCCGAATGCATACGCACGTACACAATCAGAAGGGTACATGTTTTCCCTAATTTCTATTAACGAGAGGGACCCTTGGCTTGACTTGGCTTACGACCTATTGTAATGTACAGATATATGTAATGAATGCTACCTGGCCGGTCCTATTCTGGTATAGCTAAGCAAATCGTCACGAGACCACAGTGGAAGGGGCAGGGACGCAAGGACCCCAGGGAGCCTCATAATCCTCCTGTTCATCTCATTGTCCCATTTACAACAAAGGGAGAGGTTCAGGGTTAATTTAAGTACCTAAGTTGTTGAAACTTGAGCTAGTAGCCAAGCCACTTGATTTGGCTTTTCGGGGTAACTCAAACAGACTTACAATTTTGTGCCTGAACGATTGTAAATCAAGATATACAGTAGTATATACAAATCGAGGGTGATTTCGGGATGATCACACGCGCCACCCGCCCCGCTCTTTTAACACCATTGAACATTTAACAGATTGGTAAACTTGACATTGAATTTCTTGAGCAGATTCTTTCTGGTTGTAAAACGGTTAGTTTTTAAGGTAAAGGTAAAACTTCATATACAACAAGTGCCGACACACGGAACAAATGGGGTTTAGGAATTGAAACAAATGACCTTTACCTTTTCGGATTGTACAAATACACCAGCTACATTTCGATGTATGGTTCGATCCTCTCGGGTAACTGTATAACTTAGTTTAACTACAAGATCTACTGATACTATTTTTTTTAATAATTTTATTTTAAGCTTGTACACGGCGTCAATTTTAATTTTAAAATCTTCGTCAAATTCTGCAGAAAACTTCAGTGGTGCCGAAGCCGAAACCCGGCAATATGCAATAAGAAAAATCCTATCATTTATAATATTTGGATGACTTTTCTTGCTAGCCTGGATTCCTGGCCTGGCCGTATTGGCTCAAACAAACCGCGCACCATAGAAGCTCCGAGTTATAAAATATACGAAAAAAAACTTACCGGTAAACTATCGGTATATCATTTATTAATCATAAACAAGGGTTTCTTACTATTTTCTAAGTTTCTATACTTCATAACCAAAATGTATGGTCACGTTGTAAATACTTATAAAATGTTATGATCCTGTTATACCATCCAACCATCCCGTGGGAGATCAAATCACAAAATCCTTTATATTTTCTCGGTGCTTATGGCATGGTCTACTATGTACTGTTGAAATCATTATTCACAATTCAAAATACATAGGTACACATTTTATGTATTGATATGTACATAGTTGGGTATGTTATTGTTATGTAAGGTTCAACTGTGTGTATGCAGTATTGTTTTATTCTAAGGTGTTCGAATAGCGGGTAAAATATACAGGGTGTCCCATCCATATACATATAATCGGATGCATGGGCCGGCTAGTTTCGTTTTCAATGACATAAATTAGTTTTAAATCTAAATATACAGCAGTCAATTTCAAATCTAAAACGGAAATCGAAAACGTGTGTACATTGTTACAGAGCTTGTTACTTCCGTGATTTGTGATTTCTGATTGTTGATTTCTCTGGAAACTGTTTTTTTAATATTTCTGAGATTTATGTATTAGTGGTAAAAAAAAAACGTGGAGGGCAACAAAATTAATCATGATGAACGTCCTAAAATAAAATCGAGCAAGGCGAATGATGTACATTTTCTCATTACAAGTTAAATATAACGAAAACGCTCTATACCGCTAAATAGATCACTCTTTAAGTTTGGAGGCTCGCCGAATTAACGACGTTTGCGTCGGCTACTTCTAACTTTAGAGTACACAGTAAAACAGCTCTGCGGGAAAAAAACAATGAGATAGCCATCTCTACAAATGCACTAATAATCCCAAACTCATTCATATCCATATTTTTATGACTCCCTCGTTTTGACTGAGAAGTTGGGATTGGCATTGTTGTACAAGTATATTGTTAATGTTCCTATGATGAACCCCACCGACGAAAACTGACTACTACTCTATATTATACTCACTTTATGATGAGCATGACCATCAAACAGGTTTGACTCCAACTTTTACTCGATATGATGATGAAGTAGAGAGTATTACACACATATGAGTACATTAAAAAATCAAAAAACTAACTCTCACTCTGTTGTCTGTCTAATGCTCTGGTCCTGTATAGTGTACACAGTTTTTTAACAAACAAAGATTTGGAAGTTTGAGTTTATTACGCTTTTGGAGCTTTTACCTTATGCATATGCAATGGCAGTTATAATGTAATGCATAATAAATCTATAAGGTAGGTACCTTTGAGCCTCACCTTAATATTTTGTATCTGTTCGAAAAGGGAAGTCATGTCATGCCACTAAAAAAAACACCTTATGGAGACATGGATTCCTCATCTCCGGTCTCTGCTTTTTTATTTACCCCGTGTGGGAAATTATTATATTATATGAATAGCATAGCAGCATCAGTAAAACCTCAGTCGAAAAAAATAACTGACAAGTAGACTAAGGCTAGGGCTATGCCTGAAGATAGGAAAATTTACGGATTCTAAAAAGCCGTACACCGTACATATATGTACGTACATACACCATACCAAATACCAAGGGTTGGTTGGATGTTGGATTATTTGAAGTTTCATATTTTAGGATTGGGACGGAACAATAGAGAAATGAGAGCTTCCGGGGACAGGACTACGTAAACACCTGTTGTCTCTTCAGCAAAGAGCGTATAGAAGATATAATTGTACATAAAGCAATATAGCTTATGGTTATGATTATGATTTTTCATGCCTAAGCCCAAAAATATAACTTATATTCAAGTCCAAGGGATTCATTCAATTAACGTCATAAAACTTCTCACCCGGAAAGAATACAAGTTGCACAATTTATCAATGTAAAGTAGCCAAGAGTGGAGACAGGGCCTGGGCTTTTAGCTTTAGCTTCAGTTTTTTTTTGTTACCCCAAAGTTTTATTACTATCAATCTTCCGGCATGCACGCGGGATTACACGAGAAAACGCGTATAGATATGCGTTATATACTTTATACGAGAAATAATCATTTGTTTTGATACATTATATTTTTTTACGAGGACCGGACCAACCACTGGTTTCGCTTCCTTCCTATCTCCTCAATGATGAACGAGCTCGTTATACATTCTCTCCGATTACTACTGTACTGTGTGCATGTTCGGATGGACATAACATAAGGAATCACCGGCTTTCTCGGCAGATGCGTACACAAGGAAAGTGTACGGTGTACTAATTAGTTGGGAAATAGGAGTCAGAATTCAGGATTCACAAATAAACTAACCAGAAACTTGGTCGAATTACTTCTCAGATTACATTTGATTTCAGTTCAATCACGGCTATACGGGAATAGTAGTAAATGCTATATCTATCATATATCATATCACTGTGGGACAGTAATCGGAGCATCTTTTTGATACAATCTGTCTCTGTATCATTTTCCGTTTTGCCTGGTTTTGCTGCTTTTACAACTCATATAAGTTTTTTGGCAGTTCTGCATGAGTACGCACCCTCCCTCCCCGAACCCTTTGCAATGTCCGGCACTTGTTTTTACTACTTACTCACTTGCTAATGAATTTACTAAAATGTTAAAAGGAAATAAAGGTGAAATATATGTTCTTATTTGACTTGTGTACCTATGTGTGCTACACGCGGGACCGCGGGACGCAGTCATAAACAAGCTAGCTACGCCAATCTCGAGGTCGTGTCAATATTCGGCTCAAAGCTATATTATTTAGTCATGTTTTCAATTGCAAAAAACTGTACTAAATCAATATTTTAAAGCTTGTTTTTATTAAACAACAATGTCGATGTCTCAACAAAAATATAATTTCAGAAACTTAATTGCCAAGTTTCAAGCTTGTTATGTTGGGTTAGGTTGGGTTTAACAAGTGTATATTGGTTGGCCATCCGTCTTGACCTGCTTTGATTACAGATGCAAGTAATGAAAGCTTATGTTTTTAATTAAATATTACCGAACATAACCTAACCGAACAGATTTGGAAATAAAGTTTTTGAAATGATATTTATGTTGAGAATATACCTTATATCGCCGATTTCATTCACGAGGGCGATTGATTACATATTTTCTCCTGACAGCTGTAGATTTTACTATGTTTAAATACATAGTTTAAATTAAATGATCAACTTCAACCCACAGCATTATCTCTCAAATGTCGCTTATACACAGTCTAACAGTTATTTACGTAATTCAAACCAAAGCTTGGGTGATGCGCGCAGATGCTTTAGTTTACGTGTATTGTAATGCCATGTAATGCGTCATCTACAAATACATAAGGCAAAAAGTTACAACAACAGGGCGTGAGGGAATTTAATTTTTCGCAAAACTTGAGACGTGTGAAAATTCTCGTAGCAATTGCACACACTTTAAGAGTTTAACAACAATTGGCATAATGGACCACAAAAGGGTCTCTTGTTCTCTAACTTATTACTAGATATACTAAACAGTCATAGTACTAGACCAGCAACAATGCACACGCCTTTTATAAGTATCCAAAGGTTTTTGGCCATGTGATTCCAGGTCATTTGTGCATGCGCTATTTGCATCCAAGGTTGGTATCAAGTTGTAATTGTGATGTTAGGTTAGGTTTATGGATATTCGCATGCAGGCTGTGGACAGTTCATTCCAGCAATATATACAATGTTGTGCTGCTAGACTAAAACTCCCAAATTAACAATAACAAATCTATCTTGTTTAATTTTAACTTTTGTCTATGCGGTGTGCGAAATGCGGCGGGTAGCATAAATGCGCAGTATTTTTGTACGGATCTACTACCGGTAGATCGCATGTATATATATACTACGTATGTATAATGGCTGCCGATTGACAATGCAAAATTTATTGATGACAAATTGACCATTGACCAAAGCTAACTATAGTTTCAAGATCTCTAGACGAAGGAGGTTCATATTCCGTATTGTACACGGAGATGTGTGAGTTGTTGCGGGAGGAGAGCCCTTATTGCTTGTTTATGATGAGTCGGCAGAAGGCGTAGGACAAAAGGGAAGTTGGTAGTTGGGTACGGGATTTTGTAGACCAAGAAGGAAAAAAAGAAACACAATGGGGAGGCTAGGGCACAATAGCCCATCCTGTCAGCACTCCTAGTTCTCAATTCTTCTCGGAAGGTCACTACGTCTATTCAGGACTCTTACGTGACGAATACACTGGGCAAAAGTGTCTACTTCCAAAAACACTACTTAACTTACTACTGTACTGTAACACAACAATTGGAGGTTGCCTAAAACCAAGCTGGGTAGGTACTCCTTTGGTAGGTACTGGGCTTGGACTGGACTTTCCTATGACGTCCACGCTTCTCAATAATTTCTCAACCTCAAATTGTGTTACGTGTTACCGTAAACCGGGCTCATTCTGGCCCAGGGCGTACAAACCCCGATTCGTACCTGTGTTCTTGTGGGAGTCTACTATTTAGTTAATTAACAATAAATTTGCGTAGTAATGAAGATTTTTCCCATAGTAAACGAAAATGCATCTGTAAAAGTTAATTTATCTGGTTTTCATTAGCGGTGCTTCTTTATTTCCTTATTCGTCGTTCAATAATGCTAGTTGTGACAAGTCATAACTGGGTGGGTATATGAATAGTCCTCAACCTCGGATGTGAAGAAATATCATAAGCTATTCACTAAGCACAACACTACTTAAATCGCTAAATAAAAAATTTACTGAATGTCGCTAAGTACCCAGATCTGGGGATGTGAAAGCTTATTAATTTGCATGCACTGCGACGATGTATTTGAAAAATATATATCAAACCAAACCCGAATCCATTGAACCACCAAACATTACAGCCAACCTACTTATAAACTTTGTAGAACGTATTTTATAAGCATTCTTAAAATCATTTGTTCGTCGCCGTAACCAAAACTAAAATCGGTAAAGTTGTGAACCATAGGCTTTTCTGGCTTTCAAGTGAGCACTTGCAAGCGTTATAGATTTCTTGATCGAGAAACCTCTAATTCATGTTAGGTTAGTCAAAACGTCAGAGCAAATATGAATATAAACCTAACCCAACTTTGAGACTGATACCAAATTGAAAGTATTCAGCTTTCGCGCAAAACCATTTTACACAAGACCATGTAGGTAACTAAAACATGATTCACGTGAATGGTTTGCGCTAACCTAACCTAAAAAATATTTTGCCACAGCGTCTTGTGCGCTTTATGTTTCTACGAAACACCAATTACGCTGACCACTGCAATGCTGTATGCTGTTCTCAAACCACAATTGATTTGGCAACAATACAAAATACAATAGATACGTATAATGCTATAAGGTCTGCTATGAAAGGCTCATTCCGTGTTCCGTGCATTGTAATCCAGTGCACAAACGATCTACATGATGAAGCAGGTTGGAAATTGAAAATTGATACAGGAGAACTACTGGATCTACAACACTATGTACACTTCATACTTTGTCTATTATGGACTCCGCTGAGCTGATGGACACAACCCTCTTCAATAATGCTCCCGTATTGTTAGCAATATTGAGTTGTATGGAATATATTTATTATTATCATTTCCTTTTCAACAAATCCACATAGTAGACCAGTCTCGTCGGATGTACCCTCTACCCACACTATGTTCAAAATGAAACGAAATGATGAACCTTTTCCTCTGTGCCCTTCAGTGTACAACAATTCAAAAAAATCTATTTTCTTCACTGTTCACTGTTCACCTCATCTTGTCACAATTTTGATACTCATGCTTACGTTACAAAAAAAAATATATATTTAATATTTCCGATGTAGGTTTACAGAAGAACTCAATTCAATATCTAAGTGAACCATCAGCTTATATTCATCTGATTCATGTCACCTTAGCCCTAGTAGCCCCACAATTCACACTACACTAACAAATTGTTTATTGTACCTAAGAAGGCTCAGCTAAGAAAAAGGTCTGAATTTCTTAGTTACAACTAACAAATGAATATCGAGTTGAACTACGCTATAGGATTCTCTTTGATCTTACAATTACAATTTTAATTTCGGTATCATTGTCGTGAGCGACCCACCGCGTTCCGTAAGTCTTAAATAGAAATATTGCAGCCATAGCTTCAGAAACAACTGCTATTTAAATATTTCATATTCAGTAATCTAAATCAGAAGTTTTATTCGGTGGTTCAGCGTAAGCGTAAGGATGGTACATTATAGTCGAATTTAATCATTGACCGACAGTCCAATTTTCAGGCGAGAATTATAAGTTCAAGGAAACGCACGAATTTTGCGTGCATACAGCCAACCCAATACGAAGCAGCTTACAGATGCAGTCTTAGAAGTTCCAGAAAGCCGACAGAATCAAACCGTTTTTATTGGAATAATGTGCACAGTATGAAACCCTAAACATTACATTTCAATTTCATTGCGAATTTGCTTGCGGGCAAAAACCCTATACCGTTTTGCATTGACAATCACATCCAAATCCACACGGTAATTATAAATTTTATTTTACAGAAGCCAAAAAACGCTGACGGTAGCTTACTGCTACCGCCATACCTAGACATAATTTATCAGCAGTCAAAATCTTGTCGCCAGACTCCGACACCCCAACAGCTCAGAGCTAAAGCTGTTACCTGTTACATTATATTAGGATAAAGGAATAATTGTAAAAAACGGAACAATATCTCCCGGTATAATCTCAAATCGACAAAACACCACTACAGGGGAAGAAATTAGTAAATAAAAAAAAATAAAGAAAATTGTCTCTGTTAAAATCCCTATGCCTTCTTCGTTTAGTTCGTTCATTATTATGTTGTTCCAAAAGCATACAAAAAATATATGATTCCTAATCCTTCTGTTGTGATGATGAGTAGTGGGATAACCCGTCGTGAAGAAAGGTAGGAGAGAGGGATGAATTTAATAATATTCATTCAACAGTCCAACTCAAGTCAATGTAATGTAACGTTTTGTGGAATGGGAAAAAAATTGAAGATGATATGCCGCAAGACAAGAAGTTTGAGTTAGAGCAAGTATAAGTAGCAAGAATTGATCCTATGTGGTAAATGGTAAAGCAATTGCCGAATACGGTATTCCGACAATTGCAGGCGGACACAGAAAACGTGTTTTGACATATTTCAAATGGATCTTGCTGTCAAAAAGTGTATTTTGCCCTTATTGCAAACTTAATTTGCTGGAAGAAAATCGCTGTTGGTCGTAAACAAACTAATAATTCACTCCAAACTAGCGTATATTGTTCAATCAACAGTGGATCATGTTACTAGACAAATTTTGCTCAGGAATAGGATATTCTAAGGTATAATAATATATCCGGTTTTGCCCTATAAAAGAATTTCCCATAAAAAGTCCGATTTCGCCCTATAAACAATTCCCACAAAATGTCCGATTTTGCCCTATGAAAGAATTTCCCACCACGAAAGTTCGGATATTGCCTTATAAAAGAATTTCCCACCACAAAAAGTGGGATTTTGCGCTATCAATTAGCCCTATAAAAGAATTTTTCACAGCAAAAAGTCGGATTTTGCCCTAAAATTTAATATATAACATAAGATTGCTCAATTTAGCGTATTATTCGCAATGCGCTTAACTTGGTTAATTTTTTTTTATATACAACCTTTCGAGCAAAAGAACACTTGCAAGTCAAAATTCAAGGTTATCAAAATGAACTAGGGATTTTAATAAGTCCAATCTATGCTAAATGTAAAATCGCCGAATATTTACCTGGCGCTGAAATATCCACATATGTCGACGCCTGACTTATCCAACCTACCTTCTTCATCTTTAACTTTAATCAGAAAAAATATCGTTCTTCAAAGCGGAGGGGGGACTCATAATTTACCGTGCAAAATCCATTGAGTGCTTCTGGTTAGGGTACGTACGGTGTAGCCAACCCAGGCTATATACATTTTAGTTCTGCTTGTACAAAAGTTAAATAATGATTCTCAGATTTTTCTTATACACATCCATCCAAAATCCAGAGTCTTTTGCTTGACAATGGACTTCATACACAGCTTCCAGATTTACGAAGAATGAAACACACACAAAAAAAAGTTTGACTTGAAGACAATAGAGGATTACTTTCTTTCTCGGCCTGGGGAGCGAGATATATGGATGGACGTATACGTACGTTATTTGGCTACCAAACTACCAACGCAGCACAGGGACGAATAAAAACTCGGATAAAAAATTGATACACCTTAATCTAATACACTTTTTATGCCAGTTCCGCACTACATCGAATTAACCGGGGGAGATGAGAAATCTCGAGCGACCAGCTACCTGCTACCGAATTGAATCGAAGGAATGCGTAGGTATTCAAATTTCAATTTCGATTCGGTTCTGCACCAAGGCGGGTCAAGTATTGTTCTTTTCTGGATATCCAGACAAAACCAGCAAAATACCTTTACCCACCTTGGTTCTGCACCGATATCTCATATTTCATCGTCGAACTGTGTAAACCGAACTAAAATAATCCATTTAAATTAATACTCAGCTTTATCAACTTTAAAGTTTTATAAACGGTGTAATAACCGCGCCGTGTATATTAAGTGACACCAAAAAGTTTTAGGCTACTCCAGTACATGCATAAATACAGCCTACAGGTAGTACTGAGGTCAATGCACGATCCTGAAACCCGAAACCCGGTACACCTAATAGGTACTGTAAGTGCTTATACCTTAGAATATTCATAAATTGGAAACTTGAGTACCTACGAATATATATTTTCTTAAAGATTCTCCAGATTTAAAAAGTGTTCTATTGAAATTCGGAGCACAACTATGGTGTACCTACCATGCAGGGAATATTCCGTTAAAAAGATGAACCTGAACCCCGTTTTCCGTCTCAGCTCAAGTGTTCCGAGGATTGCGGTCTACCTAGTGCCCAAGCCACTAAAGGTATTTATGAGAATTATTCTTGAGGTTTTCATCGTTTCGTTTTAAGAAAGTGAACGTGTTTCTTTTTCTTTCTTTTTTCTTGGAGATCTTTTGGATCTTGAGATTTTGTTGTGTTTAAAAAATATGTGTGTTTACTGCTTACCTGAGTCTGAGTGAGACCAAGAGAGGCAGCCAGTTCGGCTCTTTCAGGGAGAGCCAAGTACTGAGTCCGCTGAAACCTTCGATTCAGCTGCTGGAGCTGAAGAGAGGAATAGATCGTCCGCGGTTTCCGCATCTTTTTCCCTTTTCCATTGAGCCGTAAACCGCCCGGCTCTTCCTTCGGCTCTATAATATAAGAATATCAGAGTAAAAAAATAAATAAGAAAATACATATATATGAATGTCGTACATGGATTTAGACGCATAAGATGAAAAACCGGGATCGTGGTGCATAGGTGTCGTTCGTTTCATAATATTCCTGAATAGGATAGGACAGCGTTTCGTATCAAGCAGATCACATTACGCCCTGGCTCATTCATTATTCAATTTTCAATACCCCTCCATGGGATTCCCACAGGGATCAACCCTCCCGTCATCCTACTAAATATCAGATGAGTCTCCTATAATAATACACATGCAATTTTTTGCGGTCTTCGGTCAATTCTGCTCGTCGGGTTCGGTTGTTTTTAGCAAAAAGTCTTTGGTATATAATTATTATTGTCATTTAAAGGTCGAAACCTAGTGACCCACCTATAATTTAAAATTCGACCAAAATAACTAAATACCATTCGTAAATATATTATACGACGTCAAGTAATCAAAATATAATACGGTCATAGGCCCAAACGACCCAAAACCCGCGAACCTCATGTCACCACCACGTAGAGCTCAATCAGCATAACTCCCTGAACCTGAACCACCCTCAAACCGAACCGTCGTCGTGTACCGAAGAACCGCCCTGTACTCCCATTATTTATTTTTTAAATGAAACTAATTTTTTCGTTTGTCTATCCAATTTTTCTAAAAATACGTGAATGACACGCTATGGGACGACGAGGGGATGCATCTTATCTCTGTTGACATTAATACATCATGGCTTCGTTTCGTTTATTATATTACACAATATCGCGCCATAGCCATTTTAGTTCCCATGTTCAATTTACATGCTACATGTACATATTGATAGCCCCAGCCACTAACAAAACAACTAAATACCTGACCATGTAGCCCAAGCGAACCAGACCAGGTAAAACTGCTAACATGTAATGTAATTGCTTTTCGTTACGAGGTCATTACTTGATTTTCTGAAAGATACCTTTTGTGGATGTGTATGTGTAGTGTACACGATGGTGTATTGTATTGTATTTCATGGTGCCGCAGTAGTTTCTCATCGTAAAACGATTTGCACACATGAGAACATGAACAAATGCGATTCCTTTCCACTCAGAGCTTATGTTATGTCCAAATGAAGTTACCAAGTCATGGAAAAGTTTAAATTTCATCTTTAATTTAAATAATTGGAATTCCGTGAGCTATTTTTAAAGCTTCAATTTCTTTCCGTATGAATATTCATTGTTGTTCGAGGAGGCTATTATAGTTAAAGTTAACTTTACTCCAGTTAAGAAGCCATGAAGCCATGAAGCTAAAAGCCAAGCCAAAGCCAGTGAGCACAGGTTCGTTGTTAGTTTTAACGGCCATACATATAGTTCATACATCCATCTAAATCCAGCTATGGAAAATGATCATTATTTATTCAGTATTCTATCGGGCCCACCTCGGTCGTTCGTAAGAAAAAGTTTTCCAAACTGACGATGGTATATTTTGTCTTGGCTTCGACTATGAATTTTGAATTAAGTAAGCATCTTCGTTTAATTCATCGAAATGGCAAATACGATACATTACGTGCAAAGGAGGATCATGCAAACATAGGAAAACTTTAGCATGCTTTAGTATAATTTCAAGTACAGTCATTTCGCAGAGAAGGGGGTTGTTCGTTAGAAGCATTTCATTATTCATTCCGACAATAGGACCACCGTAGACGGGCTGAATCCAGATGGATGGACAGAAGCCAAAATTGAAACAACTATATGTAGATGTAGGTATGTAATTTATATCAAGCAATTTAAACCCAAGCTTCTTAATACTTTTGCGAAGCGTAGCGGCTTGTAAATAGAATGTTCTATTTTTCTTTTGCAAAAGCCACTTGTTTGACAAGGCTGTAAGGCTGACTACCGGGAATACAGAGCCGATGATGGTCTCGTCTTCGTCTCGTTAGCGATGATATCTGTAGTCTAACCTGTACCTACATAGCTTCGTTAGTGCACCAATACCGGCATGTATTTTTTAAAAACAAAAACTCATGTTTGGTAAACAACGATTTCTGCGAATTTAATATTATAAATCATAAACAAGGAAGCGTGCTTTTGTCAACTGGCTGGGTGTCAAGTTAAGCTATCTATTGTTATTGCTTCGGAGAATCGTACGCCTCGTGTCAAGGCTAACATGTTGATGTGGGATACCGCTAGAAGCCTCGAATTCGAAATGCCTATAATTCCTACTATTTGCGGAATGGATATGCTTTGAATCGAGGCCCTATGTTTTGAATAATTAGAGTAAATGCTTCGAAACGTTTGATTCCAGAAAATTCATACACGCTGTGTAATTTCAAAATGCAAGGTACGATTTTGTTGGATTTCGACCACTTGATGCAATTGTTGGTGAATACTTCGAAGCTTTACATGTAGTTCATAAAACTTGCGGTAATCAAATCTGAACGCTTCAAAGCGCTGAGATTCGGACAATTTACGGCAAAAGGCGCTGATACGTCGAAGGATTGGGAATTTGATATATCTAGAGCAATAGACACCGGTAAAAACTTGGAAACCATGGCTTACCGTCTTTGGGCGGTGATTGACACTGAGGAGGGTAGGGGTTCCCGAGGTGGTAGCCGGCATAGGGGTTTTGGGGTGGGAAGGGATACCCCGCCCGGTAGTTCTGTTCCTGATAGGCTGCCACGGCCGCGGCGGCCGCCGCCCGGTAAGAAGACCCGGGTTGGTGTTGCATATCATCTAGCCCGTCCACCGGAACGGGACTCAGGCCGAGTCCCGGGAACGGGCTAGCGAGATCCCCAAAGTTCAACGTCGTAGTAAATTCAGAAACCGCCGGACGAATTCTTCAACGCACACCCCCGTCCCGGGTTTCCCGTTAACTCGCTCAACTACCCGACGCACTCGTGAAGTGTACGTTCGCCCGAAACGGTAATAACTTTGCACATAGGTCAGAGGTCACGTTTTGCGTCGCGCTAGCACTTGACCCACAGTCAACGGTCACAACTAGTCCTGTTGCAGTTAATGATTTGACAAGTTTTGGTTTGAAATGTCAATTATACGGTGGGATAGTAAAAAAGTGGTCTAGGCGACAGAGCGAAGCCAGGCAAGGGAGAGATGAGAGATGAGGGTTCCACGTGAGCTCAATTTTCTTTAATTGCACTTAATGGGGAACCGCAAGGGAACCACGTCCAGCCTCGAGAACAATCCTACTGACACTGGTATACCTCGTCCTAATTGCTGGCCCAGAAAACCCTGACGAGCGAGTGAGTGAGTGAGGGTAGCAGCATTAGGTAGAGGCGCATTGTGTTTCAAAGCTTAGTTTTTGGTCCGTACGTACGGGGCGAGTCCCCCATGCTCCGCCTTGGAATCCCTCGGAAGGCGGACTTGAAACCAGCTTGGCCACCACCTCCTCGTCTATGGCCCACGGTCACGGCTCAATACCCTCCCAGCCCTCACGGACCAATGCTATGCTCACTAAAATCCCGCTGCCAAAAAAACTACACGGGAGAAAATCCAGTACCCAGCAGCATCGCTACATGCTACATCTACGACGTCCTACGTGTTACCGAACCATAAACTTTCTTTGACACCCTCAGGAGATGAGACTGAGTTGTGCGAATTCAGTGGTCAAATCGGCATAGGTCAATTTTGCAAGCTCATTCGCGAAATTTAAAATTTTATTGCCATTCGTAAATTTTCTGAAATCTTTTTTAAAACGGAATTTTAAAATACTAATTTCAGATTGAAGAGGTAACTGGAGTCATTCATATCCAAAGCTATCTGCATACCTAGGCATGTATCATTTTTATGAATTTTAAAGATTAGCGAATATTGTAATTTTAACTCTGTCTAAAGTCGAATGATTTGTACAAGGTGTTCAATTTAAAATGAATTCCTGCAAGTATAACGAGTCTTCAAGTTCAAACTAAGGCAATTTTGACCTGACGAAACAGATGTAGTATATGCTGTAACCTTTGATCTGGGCTTCCAATGTTGAATTCGTTAATGCTAAAACACATGGGATCCGGTCGTTGGGGTTAATAAGCGAGCGTTACCAACAAGCATCCATAGAGCTTTTCATGAGAGATGTGCGAATTCAGTTCAGAATTCAGTGTAGAACTCGTATGCGTATGGACCCTGCTTTATTTAGAAGTTACAGCTGCCATTTAAAAATTTGGAACAAAGTCTAAATAAAGGATACTAGAAATATAGCTTACAAGTTTAATCAGATTATCTTTCTGTGTGAAGCTCGTCTTATGCCGACGGCAGTGCATTCGAAGCCAGAATAAAGAATAGAGGAACAGATTCCGTGCACTACAGTGGATTCAGTTCTAATTCGCGGTGACCGGAAGCTATGGTTTAGTTTTGAAAAAAAACAACCGTTTGCACTAAACATCATCCATACACCCAAGATTTGACCGATCGGGGGTTAACCCAGGACATTATTTCGATAAATCGGTTTGGTTTGTCGATTAATCG
This sequence comes from Ceratophysella denticulata, assembly GCA_034694925.1. Taxonomy (NCBI): domain Eukaryota; kingdom Metazoa; phylum Arthropoda; class Collembola; order Poduromorpha; family Hypogastruridae; genus Ceratophysella; species Ceratophysella denticulata. Next base: position 16,497 of record JAQFYT010000945.1, read on the forward strand.
TGTGTAGGTATTATCACTCGCTCACAGCGTTTATAAAATACGGCTTAATGCCCTGACCGTGACACTGAATAGGTATTTGGTAAACCGGGTTGTTGATAATGTCCTTGATTTGGGTTTAGCGTTTAACTTTCGCGAATAAATTGCAAATTGGATCTTTATGGAACATTTCAAGTTCTTGCAGGCAAAAAGTTAATGCCAAACAAGTATGCAGTTGTCTTGTGTGATGCTTACATGGCTAACTGGTAGTAACAGTAATGTATCTGTACATGATGATCCCAGTCAATCATGGTCTATTAGACTATTAGAGTTAATTTCCTGAACTAATGATACCTATCTGACACCGTCATAAATATTATCATTTGGCAGGTGTATAGGAGTTCAGCATAGAACAAAGCATATAGAAGTCAAGTAGACTCTAAGCATTTAATTGGAGTAATTAGACTCCTAAACTCTATAATCTCACTCCCTCAACTCTCAACACTACTGACACTGATTGAACCACTCAAAACTCAACAAGTAGCATATAGCATATTATGCAGAGCCATAAGTAAAATAATTAAAAGAAAGAGAATCTTACAAGACAAGGCATTATTTAAGGAGATGTAAAACAAGGAGAATTACGTATTTAATTAAAGGATATTAAACAAAAGGGTGTTGTAAATTGGGTAATTGTAAACGGGCTGGGCTCTTAGTTAGTGCTAATTTGTTCGTAAGTATATGCTGTACAACTAATTGTATTGGAAATTTACTTAGAATATCCTAATTTAATCGAACGTATTGTTTTAAACCTTAGCGTATTTTCAGTGTAAATGATTCCAGGCAAGCAAATTAAAGCCTCAGGCACCGGATCAGATCAGTTGTAAGCATGTAAAGTTATTTACATTATTTCTAAATACTATCTTGCACGGCGGATATTTATTAATTTTGTAACTTTTGTATGAAGCGATTACCCACATAGATAAATCGTTGCAATTTGCAATTAAACGAAGTGGGAGCACATACTTTATTATAATAAAACGTGAAACTACTTCAGTTTATCCAAACAGTATTCATAGATAAATCTGATGAAGACATGCTGTTTAATTACGTGGTATATACATATATGTCGCGGTTTGTATATTTACCTGCTGCGTCTTCGAAGTGAGTACCTTAATTATCCAACCTAACCTAACAAAACTGTGTAAACACATGACAACAAAAGTAAGGTTAGCCTAGTCCTGTATACTACAGTATATGGGCTATTACAGACAGACACGGATGCGAATTACAAATGGGCAAAACATGTATTGGGCAATTATTGAATTTTTTATTGGGCATTTCAAATAGGTAATGATATTGGGCAAGTAAGATATAAAGCCAATTCGTACCACTATTGCTGGAATGATTTATCTTTCGATGACATTACAAAAACTTGAACTTTGAATAGACGCAAGGCATTTAAAGAAACAGAAATTGTTAATGTTGAACGGCAATAAAATCCCTGTAGCTTTATTCCAGGTATTTTTGCTGTTACTTGATTCCAACTTCCACAAATGAAAATGACAAAATGAATGAATAATGTTTAGTTAATCAGGTAAATTTCGTATCTTTGATTCTAATTTTTTATTACGAAAATTCAAAAATTTCGAAAATTCAAATCGTTAAAATTCACCAATGAGCCTTCCTAATTCCTTTACTGAAAATTTTCTGAATCGAGACCGACGTTCTCTGAGTACGCCTTTAGCTCAGCAGTGTAGCTAAGTTGGTACATCGTCTCGTGTACCGTCTGCCGGCTTTTGCGAGTCATATAACTTTGATTAGGTTAGGTTAGGTTGAAAGATTATATAGCCTATCCTGATACCACTTTTGCACTTATCTCAAATGTGTAATGTGTATCGCTTAGATTTGGACACGGAGCATTGTACCTAGGCTCTGAACTACAGAAAATATGGAGCATGTATGTGTACACATTTGGCTGAATAGAGATTGTAGAATAAGAAATGTGAACTAAGAAAGGGTTGAAGATTGAGAAAGGAGACATTATTGACAAGAGACGAAACAAAGGGAGTAGGGTGAAGAGATTTCCGATTTCACGGCGGTCAGGACAATAGAACTTGGAGTCTGTGAAGAATCTGTAATTGGTCCTCTCGGTGAGGTCGGAGGTCATTTATGCCCAAAAGCCGAAATCGTGCAGGACACAGATCTCAGTGCAGAGACGTCCTCAGACAGCTTTAATATCCCCGCAGGGAGTCCAGTCAGACAACCTCGTTTCTCACACTGTCCCATAGTCCCAATACAATGGGATTACAAAAAGACGTCATGCAAGGCTCGGCGACTAAACCAGTGACAACAATAACACGATATTCCTATAATTACGCGACATACACAGAGTGGCAGATTCAGACTTTAATTCGTTCCTGGTGATCACACCAAGTGTAACTTTCTTTCTGTTTCAGTTTGAATTTTCAATAATATACATACAGTAGTTACACATACATAAGTAAGTAGGTATATCATTTTGATTTGATGATTTGAATTCGCTTTCGAGGATTCAATTGTTTTTCGACTTTCGACCAGTTGTGTCAAATTTTTAGACTTGAAATTTTAAAATTGACTGTTTTGCCTTAATTTGAATTTGGGATAATGAAACATAGATTTGCATTTTGCATACACTCTGTATTTACATTAGCTGTTTATTTTTATTACCTATGTTATTAAACTCCATTCGATCACACCGTTCAATGTATTTTAACCTAATGAAATATATGACTTTATATTTGTTTAGCCAGTTTGTTCGGAGCAGGGCATAAAAATATATTTCTAGACCAAGCTTCAATCCAGCTGTCCATTTGCACTATTTTTTGACTGTTGTGGGTAAGATATAAGATTCTCAGGTAATATCAGCTTGTAAATTGGCATATTTACGCACATAATACTGACACCACGACACTTTTGTAGCCTGACTCAGTATAGGTAATATGTAATATGTAATCGCATTGTACGTACACCGTAGTAATAAATTAATCATGTAAAACATGATTTAATTGACAATCAATTAATTGAATACAAATTCCTGCTTTAGTGTTCAGGAAATTCAGGAATCAGAATACGTCGTTCAAACAAACTAGCAAGTGAAGCCATGGCAACCATGGCCCGTCACGTTGACGCGTAATGTTGTAAACGGTATGCAAGCGCTCGCC
>JAQFYT010000946.1:0-19674 GCA_034694925.1 Ceratophysella denticulata
TTGGCGTAAACCCTTCCCTTCCATTTGTTTACATTGCGAGGGTGGGGTGGGGAGTATCTGTATCGGAGACCGTTAATAGGATTCACCAAAAATCATGAATATTGATCAAATTCCCTGGGCACCGAATGTTTCGACATCTAGGGGCTGTACTGTGTTGTGTAATATTTGAGGTTCGAGGGATGTTTCACCGGTGCGAACACACAGGCACAAATTGAAAACTGTACCATGCTGGCTCTCCACTGTGCGGCAGCTGGACACAAGCGGAACTTTTCAAGAATTTGTTGAGAAGTTAGAAGTTGGACTTAATCCGTTTCCTGTTCCTTAAGTAAAATGACGACTGGAAAGTCTGCTCCATGTCTTTCAATTTCAAACGAACCCAATGCTCAGAGTGAGACTGTGATCCTTATCCGGATTTCCGTCGTCCCACCCTAGTACTTTAGACTTTTCAGTTTAGTTTGCCCATTAGAAGGCAGGAACAAACTAGGTACTTTCTGTGTCCATGTTCAAAACTTTCCCTAGAGAGATTCAAGCCGAATGCTGGGTTGTCAGTTGCCGTTTTCATGTATTTCACTCGCTTTTATTGATATATTTATCACTCAGAGCACAAAAATGCTAGAGATATAAGAATTATGCTGTAGAATTGGATTATTTACAATTTTTATCGATAAAATCATAACCATAAAAACGTTAAATATACCGAAATACTATAGAAAATTACATTTCCAACCCTGCAAACACAACATTCAACGGAAGCCGGAAAAAGTTCCTGATTTGTGATTTGATTGAACAGCATTATAGTCTCGTCGGAAAAAGTTGAAGTTATAGAATCACGGAGCCACACAAAGCACATTACGCCATTGATCCTGGCCCGTAGTATTTGGTATTGCTATTTGTTATATGTTATATATCCTTCCGGTGGTAAAGGCAAGTCAAGTGCACACAAGCCATCAGCCAAAGATGTACGACGAGTAGTGGATTTCAAGTTTGAGTTTGCCAGATGTCCATAAATCCTTCAGAGTCTCTTTCCAATTGAAAAAGGGTTCCTGTATGAAAATTCCCATAAGGAAATTCCAATGGTGCCTGCTGCCGTATTTACATTTACCAAAACACACCCTCGTCTCATGTATCTCTGTTTATTTTAAAGATTTAAAGTACCAGACATGTTCCAAGATGAATGAATCATCTGATTCCATATCAGTCCAGTTAGAGTAATTCGGTAGAACTGTGAACGCCGCTCTGAAAGATCAGTTTGAAGCGTTAAGCCCTGCAGAACGTACCAACAACGCTCAATGCCAGTCACATCCGGCGCGGCGTCAAAAATTTCTTAACCGAGAGGCCCTTGACACTGACATTGACATTGACAGTGAGGAGCGAGCATACTTGGGACAGCCCCTGTTTTCGCTTCGCACCGGATCTCAGGCTCCTTGACTTCGCGTCACTCAGAAATACTGCATTGTTGTCATTACGTCAATAAACTTTAAGTTAAAAGAAAAAATGGACACACCTTTCCTCGTTCACGTCGTCCACGTGGAGCAAAATAGGTGCAGGAAAAATTCAACAGGGTGTGGCATTTAGGATTTTAAACGAAAATCTAGAATTTTGCCTGACGAATTTAAAATTTCACTGCAAAGAAACCATCATGGCACAAAACAGGTCAAACAAAATTTCTAATCGTAATCTCTGATCGTGGCTTCCTACGAAGCTGCAGATCTGAGATTTGAATACAATTTAGAAACTCTACTCAAGCGTGAAAGCGTGACCGTCGAAAGTGCACCACTGACCGACCAACTTCAGGAATTGGACACTAACTTAAGCCCATGGAACAAAGCCTTAAAACTCAGCTTTGTTCAATCAGTGCCCTTTATTCCTTCATTGAATTACTCACAATTCGAATAGGCTTTTCAATTAAATCTCAAGAGTTTTAAAACTCCACGGCGTCCATCCCATAAGACTTATGTTCTTTATCATTATCAGACTATGAATAGACTCTCTGTACACTGTACAGGACATCTGCATACAATATACAATTGTGCATTGAGTTGGGAACAGAATTTGCTTAGTGGACCATGGATGGACTATAGCAAAATTTTGGTATTTAATAATACCTGACCTTAATTGAATTTCAAATCGTTAGGGCGACACACTTGAACGACGCTTTGATATTTCAAAGGGCGAATCACGATTTATCATTTTAGTCGATTGTGTCGATTTATAAGCTAAAGCCTCCATATGCGTTCTGGTAATTCAAATCCTGTATTTAATTTAAAGTTTATACAAATTTGGTAAAACATGCTCACCTGGTCAGTATTAATCTCGTTTCAGTCCGTATATCCATGATTTTCTGGCAAATTCCGGAATATTGCACACCTTTTCAAATTCACGTTGGCAAAAAATTGTATTGCAAATCACTCTGCTGTATTCCACAGTTAAATAAAATGATAATAAACGATACTAAAATCTCAATTTGCAAACGGTTCACAATGTGCTAATCAATTATCAGTTAAAACATTCCAGGACACTGCTGATAGGATGAATAATACTCGTACAAGGGATAACCAAGAAATGCACTATGAAACCAGCTCAATCAAATAAAAGTGTTGTTTAATTAACTGAACGGCACACGGTATGGTTTTCCACTGGCTTATAGCTTCCTGGTTCGGTCTATTATGCCTCAACTCTGGCTATTGAGTGACAGGCCAAATTATTCTGTTTATTTTATGCCCATGTACGGGATACACTACAGTAGACGATGGACCAAGTTGACATCCGATCCTTATTGACGACAATTTGACCTTGCCTTTTAGCTTACCAACAACACTTCACACAGTATTAGCGTAATGGAAGCTTTGGATGATGTCAGGCTATATGTTTTATGTTATAATTCTTCCGTGCTGTAATGCATGCAAGCAACACTTGTCAGACACGAAAAGTTAATTATGACACTGAATTTTGCTTATAACTTGTAACTCATAAAGTGCTCATGTAATCCTAATCAAATATTCCAATTACGCCAACACAGTCTGCTGAGTCGTCTCCAATAGCGTACCAACTACACTTCTAGCATAGCTTGTGTAAATAGAAAATGAGCAAAAAATAGTTCCAGAGTGTTTCCAGAATGCAAATAGAAAATTAATGCCAAGACACGTCGGGGATTTAATTAGAAGCTTAATATGCTGACAATATGGGCAGAGTGGAGTACAGTGCACACCTCGTCGCTTTGCGTCTCCAAGCACAAATGAGCGTGTTTTTTTTACAGCAGTAGCAGCACAGGGAATTTAGCAGGTGAAGGTGACTAAATTCAATGTTCGGAGGTTCGAGGCCGCCTGAGCACTATAACGATTTTTCTGTACTTTTTCCAGGACCCAGGAATTTCTCCTGGACAATCGATAGACGCGTGTGGCACTGGCACTTGCACTCTGAACTTTTAGCTAAATTTTACAATACATCTGTGCAGGGCCTGGAAGTTTTGCAAGGTACTGCAGTATGTATAATGCTGATGCTGTTGCACTGTTCAAATTCTTCTGAAGGTCTATCCAGCGTCCATTGACTCGAGAAGCAGGGGATTGTATGAAGGATGGGCATTGTTGGATGGACGGGTGGTGGGAAGAGTGCAGAGGTGCATTGACTGCTGTTGCCTTTACCGGGGTGGCCACATAAAATTCCCTCACTAACTCACATAATAATACAAAATACAATATGTACGTATAGGGAGAATCCCTAGGCCTTGTTTTACGGAATACGGAACACGGGATGAAGCTTTAAGTCTAATAAGTCAGGCAAGAATGAAATAACTGCGAAAAAAGCAGGGGAATGCTGTTTGAAACCGAAGGGGCATATGGATTCTTGTCAACAATGGAATCATAGGTCTGTCTGTTCGTCCATACGTTTATAAAGAATGTTTGATTTACTTCCATGAAATTCTATTTCCAAATTGATCCTTTGGTAAACTTTGGTAGAATACCTTTTTCCATACATAGTTTATACTTATTTTCACTTACACGAATAAGGTATAACACAAACGTTTACATGCATATCTGTATCACTGATTCAGTTCAGATTCGTTCCAAAATCTTTAAGGATTCACGATAATTCACTTGTTTCATTTCCTTACCGCTAGAGTCTCTCGTTGTTAATTCCTCCCGTTTTTCTTGACATTATAATTATTGTTATAATTTCAGTATGTGCATATTAAAAAATTGTATATTTTTAAGATTGTGTACATGTGAATGTGGAATTAATTATCTTATAGGCTCTGTGAAGGTTTGAGCAGCCGCAAGCAGGGTTGGGTAGGGGTAGCTGAGTGAGACGAGACGAGGGTTGTTTTGTTGAGGGATGGAAGCCCGGAGGAAGGGAACTGCACGACGGAGGAAGTGGGCTTCAGAACCAACCAACAACACACCCAACAAACCAAGTACCTACATAAAAATACAATGCGTTTCATTGCCTAAAACGTACAGTGACTACAATAAATCCATACTATATGTATACTACGAGGAATACCGAAACAAAATATTTCAGGTTGAATTTCAACGGCCCAACATTTCTCTGCACCCTGTATACACCTTATAGGCTGTATTGTGTCATGCTACGCAGGGCCCCTTTTCGACGATGACGGAAATAGGACATTTTAGGGCATTATGGAATTAGGGCATTTTACCAGTTTAAAGGCGCGTGGGTAGGTAGCTCGTCACTGTACCCGTACCCTTATGCTAAACAACGGCGTTGATTGGCATCCCAAATACCTTAATCTTCCCTCACCCTTTACCTTTATCCAAATAACTGTTGCATTTATGTGTTGTATTTTGTATTTATATAAATCTTCAACTCTGAAATGGTTAAGGCTAGTCTTTAATTTCAAAATTACGCGGCGTCATATTAACTTGGATTATTGAAATTAAGTTATCATCCGTTCGTTACAGTTTGTAAAAATTATTAATAATAATTCAATTAGATTGAATATTTTGTTGTCGAATGAATTCATTTTTAATAGCTATAATGAAAAAAAATTAAAAAAAAACGCGTGCAATTATGTCAATTGCAGGCAAGATATGTATCGAGAAAAACCAAAACCCCGAATTCGGGACTTGGACTGCGAAATGATAATAAATTTTTCGTATTTATTTTCATCATTCTTGTTGCTTCGATTAGCTTTTCAGCCAATTTTAATGTAAGAACAAACATGAACAAACACATCGCTTAAGATTTACATAAAACTGAACTGTATTAAATAGACAAAGATTTGATTTGTATTTTTATACTAAATAAAACAACTGTAACAAGTTTTTTTACGGCACTTTCACTCACTGTTTATTTGGAATGAAATAAATGTTTTTGAAATAAGACGTCAATTTGGCAGCAAGGCAGCTGGAAATCTGATTAGAAATTCACACATTAGTACGGTAGAATCGAGTATTATACTAAATACGTAAATAAATGTGGATAGTATTTACCGAAAAATCTCCGTCGAAAGTAAGTTTCAGTAGAGGTGACAGACGAAGAAGTGTCAAGTAAACCCCAACTTCATCAATCTCAAAAAGGATTTTCGGTTTCTGGGTATAATGGAAGCGTATTTTCAGCTTGGTCAAATCTGTAAAGAATGGATTTGTTATATTATTAGAAATTCAATTGATCTCATTTTTAATACTATTTTCACGTCCTGAATTCTGAATAAATGCTATATATTAATGTTAGTATTAGCTAACAAGCGAAAGTTTTTTGTCCAGACCAATGACTGTATCGTTGAAAATACAACATATATATGCAATATGACGGTATTCTTATATCGTGGCTACTAGATTTACGTAGAACGGGGAAGGAGGACTTGTGAACCACACATTCTTACTTTTGAGATCACGCAGTGAAGGTCCAGGAGTGTCAATCCACGACAAAACTGTTTGTATGCCCACACGATCCGCCAGCTCACATAAAGTTAATTTTCGGTCAATGGAAATCCCGCAGATGAAAGCTGAGAAGTCAAATCTCATTCTATGGGGTCCATAGTCTGAAACGATTATTTCGAGCTCCTCAACGTCTCGCAAATATGATACAATCCGGTCCATGTCTTCGGCTTGCAGAACAGTACACAGGTTTGTCAATTTTTTTAACTTCGGAAATCTGGAAGCAATCCCAGGTAAAACATGGCAATTTGAATGATACCCATGACGATTGAGTCCAACCTCTTGTACACTAGTGAAAGGTGTATCTGCAAGTAGCAAGAAACTTGAAAGATGTAAATTTCGCAGGAAGTTTAGACGGGGTACTTGATACGGTTCGATAGGAACCAGCAAAGGAATACTATATCCTCTTGTAGGTAAGAAACCGAGTTGAAGAATTCTCAAGTTATTCATAACGGGAAACCGAAGTGCGACACTAGCGTTGCTGTTGTCGGGGGTTGTTTGATTCCAAATAGTTAGAACCTCCAGCGATTCGGACTGAGAACTCAATAATTCTCCCTGTGCTATCAGTAGTTCCAAGTCACGGTTACCACGGCTTTCCAGTTGAACCACCAATTCCTTCAGTTTTTGTTTTTGAGAACCGGCAATACTTTTCCAGAATTGCCCCGACCCCGGGTTCTGCAGATGATGCGGAAACGGACTGTGCAGACTAGTAAGATTTAGCTTCTGCATAGCCTGAGCCAACAGCTGAAAATCTTGACGGCTATTAGCGAAAATTCTAGCAATTTTAAGATTTGGAATCAGAGCAAAGACTTGATCCAGAAATTCCTTGTGCAACGGAATCCTAACCCCGACGAGTTTGAGGTATTCCACATTTTTTAATTGAATGGTCTCGTCTGGTTCTAACAAAGTTGTTCCAGCAGTGTACTCCTCAGGATCTAACCAACAGCAGAGTGCCTTCAGATTGGGAACGTATTTAAAAATTGTTCCTAACGCCATTCTACTCTCCAGATTGAGTATTGTTTTTTCCAGGGTCAGACTTTTAACGGATGATCCATGTTGAATGAAAAACTGTTCAATTTTTTCTAGGTTTTCGCCTGGAAGTTTTAAATCCAGGCTCGAGAACGGAAGCAAGTCACACTCCTCAAAAGCAGCACAGAGTCTGTGAAAATTGTGAGACTCATGAACACGCACAATGGGACATTTTTGTCGAATCCAAGATACAGCTATTGAATTCCATGTTTTATTGACCAAACGGCAGTTCAACAAAAAATTCACTGGCAGATAACTCAATACCTCGTTCAATATCTGGAAAAAATATATTATTCTTGAATTGAAGCTCAACATCGTGTACAAGTAGTAAAAACGCGCACCTTTAAACAGAACCCACGTAACGGCAAATCTTAAATCTTACCAAAGGTATATCCAGAGGATTTCGATTTTTACCATAGGGTTCGCCGCTGTCGGAACCCTGTTTTGACAATCCTTCACTATGAGACGCCGATTCATGCTCAAGGGTTGAATTCTCTGTCAGGTTCAGTAGAGCCATTAACAAGTTTCGTGCTTTACCCATATCCTGTAATCAATGAGAAATTAATTCACAATTAATATATGGCAACTGTTTAATTTAAATGAAATACGTAACGACAATGCCTCTAGCCACATGTAACCGGTGACCTACCGATTGTGCAATCCTGGGAAACCTCTTTTTGAGGAGATCCAAATCAGCCGTATAATTCCATTTTAATAACTCACCCTGACGAGTCTCTGTTCAAATTAAAAGAAAAAGTGAATTAAATGCGTGTGGATGTGTAGTTCAAAGTTCGAAAAAAAAAGCCCCCGTCCTTTCCTTATTTAAGGCCTAGTGCAAGAACCGTCTTTTATACCACAAACAATGTACAAGTGCAAACTCAACGTCAAAAAAAATCAATTCACCTTCATTTCTCGAATCCATCGTTCAGTGCAACTTGCCAAATTGACCCTTGACCTCTGACCGATTGTGTGGGATGTGGAAAATCAATTGTTTGTAGTTTAGTCAAGTCTTTCAAGATAAAAAAATATATTGCCCACTAGACTGGATGACAGATCCCAGCTTACAAGTGTACTGTCTCAATCAGGCAAGGCATGACGATGGCGATCAACACAAGCTTCGTATATCGCCGCAAGCAAAATGACCATCTAGCCAAGCCACACAGAAATACAAAGTTGCTTTCTCCAAACAAATACTTTACTGCGTCAAGAGCCTGTACTTTCAAATTCAATATGAATTTTTTAAAAAGATGAGCCTTAAAACAAACCCTAAGAATATATACATACCTATATATGTACTTACATCGGTTTCCCTATTGTATTTGTAAGACTCGGCACTTGACTGACTTTATGGGTAAAGTAAAAGGGGCTTTAATCCATGAAAGTGTGTTCAGCTCGGAACAATTAATTTTGCCCCCAGTCAGCGCATAGTGACAGGGGGATTTGCTAAAAGAAGCTAAATGCATACATTAAATAAAGTATGATAGGCGTGAGCTAGAACTAAATGGTTGAATTATTGCAGGGTAATTCAAATCATAAGACAATTGTGCCCATGCAATTATCATTGTCACTGAACTTTGGTACGATTCATTCAAATATTTGAATTTGGGTACTTAAAACGCATCCTTTTCCGGAAGCGGCTATAAGAGCTCATTCAGCCTCAGGAAAATCTTGAAGCGGGCCTGATCCGGGATAGGTCAAACTATGGTCACCACACTGTACCAAGCCTGGACACAAAGGTTGAGACTTGTTGTGAAGAAGATGGGCTATCATATTGAAAACTTAGAAAAGACATCCACAAGCGACATTACTTATTTAATAATAATTAATTAAAGTGGTCTTTATAATAGGACGCCCAGCCTTTTGTAGAGGATAATTTACATGCCATGACAATTCTTTCAATACATTTTTTGAACTCGATTTGCGAGTACATTTTTAACGTATATTGTCTAATGCAGTGTACTTGTAGTTTATTTGAGTCGTGGCACTGTATAGGGTAGGTCCAGTAGCCATTTTTGCTGGGAGAGCCTCATGGGACGATTTGTTGACATTTTTCTACTGCGCAGTCCGGGTAGCAACAGGACGAGCCGCAATTGCGGCGCAAGGGCAAAAAGCGTCGTGTCATCTCGCATCGCTTGAAAATGTCACAGTCCTCGTTTCTTTTCTAATAAATGAACGCTTGTAAAGTCAATGACCTTGGCTGGGCCAAGTGAGGAAAGACCTCGAAGCTATTTTCGTGTATCACATGCACTTTCATTACGTTTCATGTGTCCAGGATGGCCTCAACTTCAAAATTATCGAGGTGTTTCCGTACTGAAAACGCCTCGAAACCAGGAAACTGGTGAATAGTTCTGATTGTGAGAGGCTTCCTCGTTGAATTAGGGCAATTAAGAACAATACACTATCTTCCCATGATAAATAAATTGCGAACGGACACTGGAATAATTTTTTATTGGAATTCCAATTTAATGCACAGAAAAGTTCGAAGAATAACACTCAAGATCAGAAATATTAGTGTATGCCAAGTTTTTGTAAAGACGATCCAAATTCAAATAAGCATGTGAAATGGCGGTGGACATTTTATTGCGTTCGCGATGAACAGAGATATGGCGGTGGTAGTCCGATCCGAAAGCAGGAGCAATGTCATTGACATGTAGTACTGTACGGAAAACTGAAAATGGCCAAAAAATAAATAATTCGTGTGATACATCAAAAGCTTTAGATTCGCTCGGGGAATCCAAGCCGTATTGCTCATCAAAATATTTTGACCCCCTGACCCATAAGTGACCGAAAACCTTCCAAAATGACCCCCAGACATATAAGTGACCAAAAAATCCAAGAGGAAAGAGGGTAAAGTCATGGAACTGCAATTTGAGGAAAGAGTCGGGTGAAGTCTAGGGACAGGAGACTGAGGAAAGAGACGTTTGAAGTCAAGGGACAGGAGACTGACGAAAGACACGGGTGAAGTCAAGGGACAGGAGACTGAGGAAAGACATGGCTGAAGTCAAGGGACAGAAGAATTGAGGAAAGAGACGGGCGAAGTCAAGGGACAGGAGATTGAGGAAAGAGACGTTTGAAGTCAAGGGACAGGAGACTGAGGAAAGACATGGGTGAAGTCAAGGGACAGGAGATTGAGGAAAGAGACGTTTGAATTGAAGGGACAGGAGATTGAGGAAAGAGACGTTTCAAGTCAAGGGACAGGAGTACTGAGGAAAGACACGGTGAAGTCAAGGGACAGAAGATTGATGAAAGAGACGTTTGAAGTCAAGGGACAGGAGACTGAGAAAAGTCACGAGTAAAGTCAAGGGACAGGAGATTGAGGAAAGAGACGTTTGAATTGAAGGGACAGGAGATTGAGGAAAGAGACGTTGGAAATCAAGGGACAGGAGATTGAGGAAAGACACGGGTGAGGCCAAGGGACAGGAGATTGAGGAAAGAGACGTTTGAAGTCAAGGGACAGGAGACTAAGGAAAGACACGTGTGAAGTCAAGGGGCAGAAGATTGAAGACGCAACGGAAGCGGAATGTGAATTCACGGTTCACGGGATTAAGGAAGGGGACGAGTGAAGTCACGCAAATGAGAGATAGTCATCCCGTCCGTAGGACGGGCTACCAGCTAGTTTTAATTATTCAAGATGCATACGGACACATTCATATTACTGAAACACCCTGTACAATTACTGACAGAAACCTGATCTACAGTTAGAAAAGAACTTCAATGCTCGAGCATCTATTATGCAGACCTGGTCTCTCTGTGCCTCTCTGTTGTACTTCAAAAGAGAAGGACTCTCGTCGACTTCCTTGTGAATTATTAAACGAGTCAATCAGTAAGGACACTGATTGAGGCTAATCTAACATTTAAACCTCGTTTTCCAAACAGAAACTCCACTTCCGCCCAGCTCTTTTGTTCAGACTCAGGGCTTTGCGTTTTTGTTTGGCCCGGAGTGGTGGCACACGATAAAATGGACGACAGTTAAATATTTTATTCAATCAATTGACAAATCACTCACTTTCTCTCGTCATCAGTCCTTTCAACGCGGGACACAGGGGTCTCTGCCTCGTATCTCTAATTCAATGCTATACTATACTATACAATTATATCCATGTCAACTGTCCACGTCTTGGGACGCTGCTGGTATCTGGTAGCCATATTTGAACTTGGACGAAACAAAGATGGGGCAAGTTGAGACATTAAAGCGTAACCTACGATGCAATATATGAACGTCATGTTTAAAAATTATCCACGTGATCTAAATCCAATTTTTACACCTTTTCAATATTGCGTAATTCGTGCGTAATTGTTATTCCAGGAAATTTGTATTCGTATTATATTGAATTTATTTAAAACGTATTCGCTTGGATAATTTTCCAAAATACTTTGGTCTTGCACAAATCTGTATTTTGTTACGTGATGGAGATCAACCCACCGCAAAATGCGTCATAATTGCTTCATGCAAGTCAAGTCAGTCGCGTTTTGTGTTTAACCTTATGCGGATAATAGATATTAACATGGAGCTTGTCGCCCGCAATTAGGGTTTAGTAAAAAATTCAGCTTATCATTATTTTGGCGTTGGCTTCGCTGAATGATGACTATGACCTGACCCAGGCTGTCTATCCAGAATGACAAGTGGAAACGGGGGAGTTAGGGGGAAACAATCTGATTTTGCTGAGTCAGCCTGTTCGTTTAAATGATATTTTTTTTCAAGTTAACAAAAGCCCAGACTCGAAGTGAGCACAGGTGACAGGAAGTGGAAGTGTGTATTTTAACTTTTACACAAAGGGAAACGCGTCCAACTCCCGTCTCCCCGAATTTTGGACTACAATGCTGCAGTCAATTCGGTTTACATGAGGGATCATGGGAAACCAAACACTTGATCACGGCAAGTACAAATTACAAGTCAGGAAATACACGGGAAGTAGGAAATGCTAAATGCCTTTTTAGGGGGTGCTACTGCCACAACAATACTAATAACGGTGAATAAGGGAACGAGGAACGTGTGCATGTCAGTTCGGATTCCCAATTTCCGATACTATTTAAATAACGCGATTCGTTTTGCAGTTTGCTATTGGTTAACAGTTGATTCGAAATCGGCCACAAAACTACAATTTACATACTAGCACTAGATTTTAAGCACAACATTAAAATGATTTTGCAAAGAAACATGGCGCACTAAACATAGCTGCGTAAGAACATAGCGCCAAAAACAAAACATGCAAAAATGCATGGTTCAACAAGGTTCATGCGCTGGGAATATATGATTTTTCGTGTATAAAATGTTAATCTTAGAGCATATGAAACGATTTCCCTGTATATAAATGCCATGTATTTGACTTTTTTACAAGAACGCCCATATGTTTCACCCGCGAAGATAAAAATGCAACATGCACGCTAATTTCTTAGTGTTAGTAGGTATTTAAACAGAAAAAAATTAAACTTACCCTTAATCGACTCCGAATCGTCATAATCCGATGAATCCCCGCCGCAAGTTGACCGTCGATGAAACGACAGGTCCTTGGGAACAAGTTCTGGAGCATGGTGTCCGAGCTGGAGATGATGTTGGAAGGGGTTTGTCTGAAGAAGATGGTGGTGGTGGTTGAGGGCCCGACTACTGTTATTATTATTATTGTTATTATGATGCCGGTGATCCGCTTCTTTTTCGGACAAAATATCATTGATCAAGAATCGGGCTCGTTTCACGCTCGACGGAACAGGGTCACGACCCCCGTCACTGCTACCCCCGCTCACGGCTGAGGGTGAGTCTTTTTCCATGACTGGAACCAGGATGCGACCGTTGTTGGGAGAACCACTGGAACTGCTCGAACTACTGCCGGATGATGCCGAGCCCGTGCCTACCACTACTGCTGTCACAGCATTCACGGTCATTGCTGATGCTGACTCCCCGCATGCATTTAGTACGGGGACAAACGTAAAATTGAGAATTTTACAGAAATATGTCCGTACAGTGCAGTGTCAAGTTATGGGGCACGCTAAAACTACAGCAACCTCAGACTTCAATGAAAATAGGATTCACTACCTACCCAAAAAGAGCGTCAGGCCCAGTTATGTTATTACAACAATTTAGCACAGTAACCACAGCGGAACGGGTGAGAGATCTTTCGAAGAATAATTCATGGAAACCATGCAAAACGGGAGGAGTCACGCTTTAATTTCTTTGTTTAAAGATGTGGATTTGGTGGCTTCTTGAATGCCGGATGACAAATGAAGATGTCAAGGGAATTTATTCAAAACTGAAGTCTTTTCTCACCGCACGAATGTCTTAACGTTTCTGACAGTTGAAATTGAAGTCAATTGTGGTTTTGATTTAGTTGGAGTACAACAGCGAAATGTCTGAATTACAGTGCACAGTTCTAAACCGCGAGAAATTCAGATATTAAACACAGCGGGATAGTTTGAGTAAATTTGAGTTCGAATTTAAAAACGAAATTAACCGCGGGGTTATTTGAATTGTAGGGGTTGTTCGAAATGTTCCGAAAATTCACGGTATTGTTCCAAAGATTTAATTTGTGTAAACCTTGCTAACTACTGGATTTCCGCTCTATTTCCAACTAATTGTGAATCCAGAGAGGTCAAGGAGTTAAATTGATTTGAAAGTGTGGTAATTGTTGAGCGTTTGACGTTACCCCTCTACCCGAACTTGTTGCTATTCAGCGACTGAGCAGGTTCTGGAGCGGAGCTTAGTTTAGAGCCGACTCGGTACAGAAACATAGTATAGAATAGCATAGGGAAATCCTGAGAGGCTTTTGAGAGGCTGGGGCGAGGGATGATCCCTCCGCCTCCTCGTCCGCCCCATTGGCCCAACTCGACAAGAGGAATAGCACTTCTAATTGGCTCGAACCACAGATGTGTGGACACCAAAAAGGCTTGCCTCTTCTTCCTCATCCACAGACGACGGGGAGAAAAGCTTCCTCTTTTGTGTCCACAAGTGTCAACGCCAAACAAATCATCGACTTCACACTCAAACTCCGAGAGAGCTATACGGCTAGCCTAGGCTATTGACTTAACCCTTTCATCACGAGTTTATATGTTATGGCTCAGGTTTAATCTTGGCTCAGCTACAGCCGAATTGGTTCTGTATAATTTTGCACACATATCTATCTAAGCAATTAAGCGGCATTTAACCAAGCAAACTGGGACGTGTTAATTTGCTTTCCTGAACTACCGTTTAACGCTATTTTTGAAGCTTTAAAGCGCTTTTGACTAATATAGCATTAAAAATAGCGCTAAATGCTGGGCAAAGTAAAGAAAATACCGTTCTTTATTTCTTAGATTAAATCATTCACTTGAATTGCATAATACTGTATTCAAATATTATATCTGCAGGACAGGATCATATGTATCTGAGCCGGTAACATAACCAATGTCGCTATACTGCAGCCTTTCGAGTATTACGTTTACAGCCTCTGCCTTCCCAGCCCATAAAAGAACGGAACTTGATCCGTTGGGCTGGGCTCCGCATTTATGATTTCAAAGCTGGATTAGAGTTTTTGGATTTTGATGAGCTGATACGAGATAGAAATAGAGTGCAAAGTGAATGCCATTTCAAGCTTTTGAAGTGAAATGCATGTAATTAAGCGGGATTTTGGTCTATGCAGCTGTCAGGGTTTCAATTTCAATGTCTGGCTGGATTGGACTGGAGTCGGTTTCCTAGGGTTTGAAGTGAATGCGGCTTTGGCTAAAATTAAATGTTAAAGCATGGTAATCATTTAATTGTAAAGCTAAAGTTTAAAGCAACCTAACTTTAAAATGACATCATTTCTATTTGAATTTTCAACAATAAACGATAATTGTAAGATCAAAGTTGTTCGCTATAAGTTATAATATACAAATTGCCTGTCAATATGCTTGAAGTCGATTAATGCTAATGCCTTATGTTTCTAAATGACTACAGAAATGTTACTCCTACATTATTATGCGCTTCAAGTAAGCTTTAACGGATCTGAATTATAGTTTTTACATTAAACTTGTCCATTTCGGAGGCCTAAGAGGTCCGTTTTTTGGCATTGGCTTGACACATGAAATTCACCACTTGTAAACATTTACGAGTGCTAGCAAATTTAGACCCAGGCTGTGATTTAAATTTAAACAAGGTTATAAGTAACGAGTAATTAATATGCTATTTCGGCCAAACTGGTGTCATCCAAAACATCCAGGTAATTAGCAGTTTGAATGTCGTTAAATTTAAGAGCGTAAATTGTAATTGGTCGATAACTTGGATTCATCAGACGTCAATTAATTAATAACCGGACGGATAAGAGATAATAATTCGCTCCAAATCGTTCATAATGTACAGTGTACAACCCAGTACTATCTACTTCATGTCCAATTCCACGAGCGTAATTAGCTCGAAATGCGTAGTTAAATGTTCGCTTCACGCACGCACGGTCACACGCACACAGTCCGTGGATATGACCATGAATTCCCGGTCCGGTCTCGTCTGGAACTGGACCATTAAATCGTCCTGTAGTCCTGTACCTTTAACCAAACGGCGGTCGTGGTGAAAAAAAACTTAATAACAATGTTTAGTGTCAGCAGAGCATGCGGGGTCTCACAGGTACGGCACACACGGCATGAGGCCTTCTGTCAGAGATTTCCTGATTCTGATTACTTTCCAACCAACTATACAGTAGGATTATGGTTGAGTTCAAACGCTACTGATATTATATAATATATATTAAATACGAGTATAATGTTTTGAACCGCTGTGCAGCTAGATATACGATATATCCAGGTTTCCGTTCTACAGAAAGCGGAAAAGGGGGGTTCGTTGTGCAGTTTAAAAGCGGAGATGGTGTACTGATTAGTTCCTTCTATTTCCTCCTCGTGTTTCGGTTTAAATTATATTTATATATTTTTAGGACATCACATCCTTGAAACGTGGGTTCAGTCCCAATTGGTTCCATTGGGTGCAATTCATGCACGGCCGACGCTTTTGAGAGCTACTTTTTTCTGTGTCTGATTTGATTTTCGTTGTTCCGGATGTTATGGTTTGTTACAGAATTGTCTGGATGTTTTTTAATAGTACAAAGAGGTTGTGTTGAAGCTCTGAAAAAATCAATTCACATTTGCACAGAAATCGCAGTGTTCTGTTTTGTATCCAACAAAGTATATGTCTGTATATCCATTTTTCTCTACCAAGTCGATTAGATGCATGTTTTTGCATACCTACGTAAAAATTCTACATTTTCCGCAACTACTTTACCGAATTTAAATCATGTAAAATATAGGTTAGAAATTCCTTTGTGGTCATAATGTTATGTAACAACCAAATTCCTGCTTAACAAGCATGAGACAGCAGGGTTTGAAGAATTCGGCTTCCTTAAATTGTAGCATTTCTTGAGCGTCTTTCTCTTCTCAACAGATTTTCAAAGATATATGGATTCTAAATTCGATTTGCTATGCATGGCTTTGAAGGGATTAGCATTTGGGTTCGGTCTGAATAAAGTTTGGTTGAGGCAGAAGGACGAACGGAAGGGGAGATGTTATGTAGTTCACGTTCACGTACTCGTACGTACGCTAGCGCGTGTTTGGTAGCCTGCCATTTCGACTCATAGAATTTGATTTAAGCGGATTCGCTATTTGAATCCAGCCAACATTAGTCAATTTGGTGCAGGTTAACCATTCTACCAACCTAATGCCATAGCCAAAGAGTATAGGTATTGGAACTAAACGCGATTATGACGCAAATCGCAAGGGAAACTGTTCTAACCCGAATTGTCGGCAAATCAGTGCCTATTCCGGGTGAAAAAGATCAATGAGATGACTCTGAAGTTTATTTATTGGAATACGATGAGGGAAAAAAAGTTATTCAGTTCAATGTCCAGGATAAGGATAGAGAGAGCCCAGGAAGGAAAACGTAACTCCCCGTCCGTCACGTACGACTAACTTCAAGTTACGTATAAAAATGGAATGTTTATACACTTGCTTATACATTCTTTTTTCCCTTGAATCAAGTCTGGATTTGATAGAGTCTCTGCCCAGGGGTGTGTGTTTTCCAAATAAATCTCAGCATCGTCGTTTCGTTTTTCTTACAGAGCGGAGTGGAAAATAGGAATTTCGATTTTTGGAAGTGACTTTGATTTTCTAGCTGTCGCACAAACAGCTTTATATCTGCGCGGAATTTTATTCATCAGAACGTATCAGAAATACTATATGTTTACCAAAACTTGACGCAGTGCGTTCAAATCAATGCGTTGGAAAGAATAGCCTTAATTTCAACCACTATATTATGATAGTACTGGATAATGTATTTAACCGACGATATACAATTACAAGGAAGATATAGCCGCAAGAAGCGCAAAAACAACAATTTATTGAATTTAAATGCGCAAAAATTCTAACGTCACCATAGCCTACAAAACTGCTATTATATGATGGCAAGATATTCCAGAAATTGAAGCCAACCGTCAGTGGAAGCGTTATGGAATTTCGACTGGCTTTTATAATTCATAATTCGTGGAAAAGCTCTATGCATTGAGTTTTGAAATGGTGAACGAAGTGGTTGGTGAATCCCCGTTCAATGACGATGATAGGCCGACATGTCAAAGTCATGAAGAAAAAAAAACGTATATTTGAACCAAGTTTCCTATTTGTATTGAATACTCAGAGAGGTTGTTGATGTTGATGTGAAAATCCTTTAATCTCATCAACGAGAATAATAATCTGAAAACACTTATAGTATACGGTATATATGTACTGGGGATATTGACGACGGGGGCCTGGCTTGGCAAAAGGTACTTGAGTTCGTTGAATAGGCATAAAGCACACCCTGGCACCAGCCAATTTACCTACATAATAGCCTCAAAAAAGCAAAAAGACAGGCTCCGAAGTGACTCTTCGGCTCACTATTCAACTTTTCACACCTTTTCAAGTTTCACGGGAGGCTATCCGAAAAGCTGTATTGTATGTCGTAATCGGGAGCAGGATTAAATTTAATCCCCCGAGAACCTGTCAATCATTCAAGGATTTAAAGTCTAAACTGCAAAATTCAAGAATTTGGTAATCGATATCATTTTTTCGTATTTTGTTTCTGAAAATGCTTTCTTTACTTAAAATAAGTACAATGTGAAAGGTCGGATAATTCCGTAGCGTCAAACTCGTACAAATAATACATTCAAATCAACCGATCTTCATTCTGCGATGTCAGAATTTTTTCAGGCTAACCAAAGCTCTGTCATTTTTAAAAGAAACGTTTGATATTCAGCTTGTTGTGCGCTGTTTTAAAGTGGCCTGTTACTCAGTGGAAAATTGGCCTATTTATGCTATATTTTTCGCTGAATGAATTTCGCTTACGATACTTAGTGATTTATATGTGCTTTCGACATAGCCGAATATTTTGAAAAATGCTTCTTTTAGTATACTATCATCGATCGGAGTCAGGCAGAGGGTTTATTTTCTACGCTACTGGAAAATGGGGGACTGAGAGGCTGAAATGGAGAAATAAAATAAAGTAATGATTAGTTCACCTATTGTCAAGTTAATTGCATTTGAGTGGAAGAGGAACCTCCTGCTACTGTTGTTCTCTGTTCTGTGTGGTACGACCAAGTGGAGGGCATGGAACACAATGGTCCCCTTACAATCCATAACATGTTTTTATAATATAATCAACTAGGCACTATGTGTAAATAATTGCCACTTAAATTACCCTTCTTTTATACTCTACCTCTTCTCGTTTTCGTTTCCATTTCACTGCTTTAAATGCGATTTTTTGGTGTCGATTATATTTACGGACGTTTCGCCGTGGTTGGTTGTATGCAAATTCCGAATGTTTATCGATCAACTTCTACGAAAACGTGAAATTTATCCTAAACCTGGCATCTACGCGTGTTTAAATATAGCTGCATATTTCGAATTCTCGTACATTCTGTATTTTGCGTAGGCGCTATTATTCAATTTCGCGTTTATCCGTCCCTTGCAAGGGCTCTAATATTCACATTTATCCGTCCCTTGCAAGGGCGCTAATATTCACATTTATCCGTCCCTTGCAAGGGTAATATTCAAATTTACATTTATTCGTCTCTTGCAAGAGCGCTAATATTCAAATTTGCAGTTGTCCGACTCTTACAAGAGCGCTAATATTCAAATTCGCGTTTATCCGTGCCTTTCAAAGGCGTTAATATTCAAAATCTTGTTTTGAGGAAATTTTGAATAGGCAATCTCACATCAATAGGCCGTGCATTTCAGGAAAGCTTCGAATTCGCTTGTAGTATTTTAAGCTTTAAGAGCACGAAGTCAAATTCAAAATTGCGTATTGCGATCTTTAATGTTCACACTTTAAAATAAAATTGCACAGTGTAATTGGCGCCTTCGCATAGCCCAGGAGAGTTTTTCCAAATAACCGTTTCACAAATGTCAAAATCGAAGGACCACCTTGTTTTAGTGAAAACAAGGAAAATTGAGAATATCGTCGAACTTGATAAATCGTGGAAATCGCAAAAATCACCGGAACCGTAAAAATCGTAGAAATCGTCAAAACTCGAGAAAATCACTGAAGTCGCCAGACTCGAGAGAATCGTCAAAGCTTTGAGAAAACCGCAGGAACCGTGAAAACCGTATAAATCGTGGGAATCGTCGAAATCCTGGAAACGTCAAATCGCAAGGATCTTCGGGAACATAGAAATCCTTGAAGTCGCCAGACTCGAGGAAATCGTAAAAACCGTTGGAATCGTAAAAACTGTAGAAATCGTCGAAATCCTGGGAATGTGAAAATCGCCAGAATCTTCGGGAACGTAGA
>JAQFYT010000947.1:0-19625 GCA_034694925.1 Ceratophysella denticulata
GCTACGTGGTTTAATTTCCTATCCCATCCTCCACCTCTAATTTTCCAATTGGACCCTAGTTTAGTGTCTAGGTAGCCTGAAAAAATATGGATGACCGTATTATGCTATAAAGACGAAATAGGCATTTTTACCTTTTAAATTTTTACATTTACCTGACCAAAGTGATGGGATTCTCAAAATGTGGTCTACTTACCTATATTTGTCCGTTGCATTTGTGTCTTGACTGGACGTGTATATCGAGCCAAAATCTTGTGTGTAGTTAGAGTAAGTAGTGTAGTTACAGGTTATAGGGCGTACTGGCCACTGACATGTAACCTTTCAATTACTCACTCAAGCCCACCTCAAACAAATCCAAATCAGTATTGTCAGTTGTTTATTGATATAAATCTAACTCACGGAACGGAGAAATAAAATATAATAATCATAAACAGTAGTTACGGCCCATAACTTCTCCTTGGGTTGGAGTTCTCCCCCAGACAAGGAGGTCCTGTCTGTTTGACCTGATTATGATTATCCCCATGGAATGTAGCCGTGTGGCCAGACGGTGTGGGTAGGAGTATTGCTGGGCATGAAATTGGAACAGCCTGGTAGATAGCATTCACTATTCATTGATCATTCTCATTGCAACTGTTAGTGAATTGAAAAGGCTTTCGAATTTCGAACTAAACAAACATGTTATTCCTTTAAAGCGTTTAGAGGAATCCCAACTCCTATCCGCACACGTTTTGAAGCATAACCTAACCTTAGCTATCCCTATGCCATGCGCTCATATTCTTGTAAGAGGAAGTGGATGGGGTTTTGATGCTACAATTAGACTAGATATGATGGTACTCCCGTTTTCTTATCTATTAGCAGAATGTTCTCAAAACTCAATGATGTGAAGTTGATTCCACTTGAAATACGTTTGCCATCTGTTGAGCTCCTCTTGAAGAAATATGGAAAGTAAGTAGCCACATGAGTGTCAACTGTCTGATGAGCTGGATTAGTTTTTGCAGTTTGTATTGATTAACTTACCAAAAAAAATCAATTATGCATTATTGGAGTGATGCAGAATTAGATATAGAATCATTGATTGGCCTTCATTAATACAAAACTATTATCTGGTGTTTTCAATTCGATATAGGCATCTCGTTAATAAAAGCAATCTTGGACATCCAACCTGTAAAGCAGCCGATCAAAACCAAATACCAACAGATCGTCAAAGACGGTAAGAATTTGAGCCACTCTTTCTCTCCTTCAATTGTAAGCAAAAAGCAATCATCCTCAGATTAACCCATTGTATTTGATTTATAGTGTGTTGGAAAATGCATCGGCCAAGGACGAAACAGAAGAATCGGATGTAGAACTTCCAACAGCTAATTTTGAGGAAGATACATCATCGGATTCCGACTTAGACTACTCAGCAAATTCAGTCAAACAACCAGCCAAACTCGTAATTGGATATAAACTGCTGCAGAACAAGAAATTGAAGAAAAACAATGACCTACTTGAGGGAGAGTGTCATAAACAGAATCTCCCTCCAAAGCAAGTAACCACTTCTGATATTTCAGAATCAGCGATGAACAAGAATTTGCAACGGAGTAATAAAGCTTTTGGTGTAAGGAAGCCAGAGGAAAGTCCCGAACCCTTTCAGGAAAACCTGAAGCGGCCCACTGAGACACAAAAGAAATCAAGTGATAAGAAATTGACACAAAAAACAAAATCAGGAGCTGATAAACCTAAACCTGTCGATTCAGGAAACCTTTCTACTCAGAATAAGTTGGAAAACTTTAAAATTGGTGAGCCACATTCGTCTATTTCAAAATTCTTTCAGAAGTGGAACAATGCAAGAGGGGACTCCTATGTCGGTACAGAAATCTGCGGTGGTCGAAGTGCTGAACCTGAATCCAAGGGTTCAAATAGTCCAGACAAGGCGATATGCACTTCAGAGTCGTCGAAAAAGAATAATCCTACAGTCCCAGCTGCAGATGGACATATTTCATCAAAACAACTGTAAGTTATGTTATGCAATTAATAAAGTACCTCCTTACGAAGCGTTTGATTTTGCTATATAGTCCATTCCCTTCCCTATACTACTGAGGATTCTGAGAGTGTGGCCTGACATTCAAGCGTGATGCATATTAATGTTACTTTTTCTTGCAGGTTTAAAGTCGGCGGAGGTTTAAATAATAATTTTAGCCTTAAATTTAAGGAGTTGAAAATTGTACTTCACCGAATTGATGGTCATAAGCTTCTGTGTGCAAAGTAAGCATATTATCCTACAATACAACAATGTTTATTTTGTTAGCAATATTTGTCCTTTCCTTGATTCAAACTAATCTAATATTCATATATTACTAACTCAAGGGCACCTGAAATAGGAAGGAAATCACAAGGTGAGAAGTTGTTAAACCAACAAAATAGGACAGAAGATTCTAAAGAGCACAGTTCGTTGATTTCTTGCAAGACGACACTCCCCCTCGTTCAATCTGAATCTGAAACCTCGAAAGACACAGATTTAGGCTCAGCCACATCTCCAGTCTTCAATGAAAAATTGTCTAATGTAACACTAATTTTATATCAAAGTTGCAAGTGCGACTGTGGCCTTGATTTTTCAACACTGGAGTCTTTACTGAGCCACAGTTTAGATTCTCACAGCGGAAGTGCTCCTGGAAAAGGTCCAAATTATAATTTCAAGTGCAAGTTTTGCGATATTCGTTTCCTTCGTTGGACTTCACAAAAGAAACATGAGCATCAATTCCACAACATTTCCAAGCCTGTGCCAAGTGTAGATCCAGGTTATAACATAGTAAGTTCATTTGTACGACCAGTAAATGCGTTATGCAAATTAACATGTGAATTGTGTGGAGAAGTATTTGTTAATCAAAGTAACCTGAGTCTTCATAATGCATTAATGCATTCTTCCGATAGCCTTAGCGAGTGTCAAATATGCAAGGAGAAATTTAATTCCGAAGATCTGCTTAAAATTCACAACAAAGGTCATGAAGTTCAGCAATCCAGTTCCAGGTCAACTCAGAATGTGCCGCCCTCACCGTCCCAGTTTCAAAAGTGTTCAAAATGTGACCAACGCTTTAAGACAGTCATTCTGTTAAAGTTACATGAAAGACAGAAGCACTCTGGTGTTTCACATCATCCCTGTAATATATGTGCAGCCTCGTATTCTACTAAGGCACAGCTTAATCGTCACATTAAGCTGGAACACACCCCTTCACTTCAGAAGTGTAATGATCAAATTCAGAGAAAACGGCCAGGTCCTAAGAGTAAAGTTGCCGCAAAGAAGCAAAAATTCTGCGTGGTTCAGCCGTTTCGAGCAGATTCAAGCAAAAATTATGTTAGTCCGGACCTAAATGGATCCCCTGTGAACTGTAGAGCAGAGTTAGCAGCACCTGACGAACCTGTTTTAGTGGAGTGTGATTCATATATTTCGAATTCAATTCATTTCAATGAAACTGATGATGAGTACATGGATGATCCATTGGAAGATCCGCTAGCAGATCCAATTTTACTACCGGAGAGTAGTAAAACGCTTGAGGCAAGCGGACATGAAGATACACAAGCATTAGTAATGCATAGCCAAGTGTACCCAAGCTCCACTGATATGCAACCGTCTTTATTGGCTCTCCTTGAAGGCTCTGATCCAAGTGATCCGAATTATTATATCGGAAATGGCGAAGAAACGGTCACATTAAATTACATGCCTTCAGAGGACATCAAATGCCCTCACTGTAGTAAAACTTTCACTGACCAAATTCAATTAAAGCTGCACTCTCAAATCCATTCCGCCCGAATTAAGAAGCCGTATATATGTATGTTCCCGGATTGTTCTGAGAGATTTGACAGCAGTGCAAATCTACAACGTCATCGCCAAGAGGCTCATGCCCGGAATGCTCGGAAACAAGTGCGTGAGCCAGCTACTCCTGTGAATGAAGATTTACCGCCTGAAGCGCCCGTCATTTCAGAGCCGCACGGCGAAAAAGTAGCGAAAAGCGCCGTCCAGGAACTAGGAATAAAATCTAATTCTGATGTCTTCACGTGCAAAATTTGTGGAGACAAGTTTGATAAGGTAGCTGCATTTGTCAAGCATGAATGGAGTCATGCAGGAGACCTGACGTGCAAACATTGTCCAGCTCGCTTTGAGAATATGTTGTCTTTAAAGAAACACATTTCCCGACACAAACGGGTGGGATTGCCGCTACTCGTCAAGAATACAAATTCTCTTCCCATTCCTGACACTGCAGTTCCCGTGTCGAACGAGAAAACAGAAATAGAATCTAAACTCATTAAGGCCTTTAAATGTCACTACTGCAAAGCTACAAGCAAAACTTTAACTCGTTACACGAGGCATATGGCGGCTCATCATGAAGCAAACCCGAATGGGAAATATAAATACAAATGCCAGTATTGCTGGAAGAAGTTCAACAACTGTAATAGATTTACAGTTCATATTTATAATCACAGTAAACCAGCTAGTATACGCTGTCGGGTGTGCCCAAAAACATTTAAATCGATGATTGAATTGACTGACCACAGGAAAACACACGTGAACATTTACTCGTGCTCTTATTGCTACAAAAAATTTGATAGGAAGAACACGTTGGAGTCCCATCTCGTAATGCATTCCAAGGAAAAGCTTTTCAGTTGCAAGTTCTGTTCAGAAACGTTTTATCGGAAGCAAACTCTTCTAATTCACATCCGTCGTCTTCACAATAAGAGTAAGTGGTTAAAAATTATTTAATTGTATAGTATAAATACATACTTTAAAGAGACAAAT
The DNA here is from genome assembly GCA_034694925.1 of Ceratophysella denticulata. NCBI lineage: Eukaryota > Metazoa > Arthropoda > Collembola > Poduromorpha > Hypogastruridae > Ceratophysella > Ceratophysella denticulata. Next base: position 4,772 of record JAQFYT010000947.1, read on the forward strand.
ACAACTTTCATTTTTTAGAGCACGGTCAAGCACACCCCACGAGTCAAACCGACAATGCGACACCGTTCCTACCATCTTCGGAATTTAGTCAGCGCTATGAAATGGCGAAAACTGCAGTTGAGAAGTTAAGCGTGGAGATCTCTGTCGCCAGTAGTGAAGCATTAGTTACGGGGAAGTTTCCTTGCAAATATTGTGCTGAAAGGTTCAACCAAAAGACGAAGTTGAAGCGGCACCAGGAAATCCACAAAATTCATCGATGCGCCATGTGCCCTAAAAAATATCTGGAGCATGCATACTTAGCTTCACATCTGAAACTTGTTCATACTGGAAGCTTCGAGTATAGATGTGGACCATGTGATAAATCGTTCGCTAAAATGAGACATCTACATCAACATAATGGAACTAAGAATCACCTGAGACGGCTTGAAGAATCCAACAAACAGCAAGAGAACAACTCTTACGATTTTAGCAATGCAAATTACCAGGAAGATGAGTCAACAGAACATATGGAGCTTCTTGACGATGAAAGTACTTCGTCTACCTCGCAACAAGAACTTGTAACTGCCGACCCAGCAACTAGTACAAAATTAACTGGAAATGAATCTGTAATTGCGGCAGCTTCAACTGACATTCTTGACCCAATCATGGTTGAAGATAACGTTTGGGTCACCTTGCCTGCTTCAATTGATACTACAACACTTTCAGGTTCATCTTCAGTGGGTATTCAGGAAAATATTTGGAAAATACCTGCAGACGCTATACTAGACCCAGAAGTAGAACATTTTTCACTTGAAATTGAACCCTCCGTTCCTTACACCTGTCATCACTGCTCAGCTATTTTCACGAATAGCCAAGATCTTAGTGTTCATGTCGGATTGATCCATGATTCCAATTCAGATCGTGTTGTGAGTCTTTGTCGACCGTGCAATAGGATCTTCATGAGTCTTCAAGATTTTAAAGAGCACACAAATACAGTTCACGGTCACTCCGAGCCATTAAGTGAAGAATCAAGTTTATTGAAGCAGTCCGAATCCTATCAACTCGATACAGAGCCAAATGTTAATCATACATCGGGCGGATCTCTTGAGGAACTTAGGGATTGCACGCTTGGAATGACTTGCTGGACTTGTGGTGCAATGCTACCTGGTATTATAGGCTTGTCAGCTCATATGAGTGTGCAACATGGGACATACACATGTCCTTATGATGGCTCAACGTTTGATTCGGAATCTGAGCTTCTCAGTCATTTTCGCCAGCATATGGCGAAGAATCCATGCCGCTGTAAAGTCTGCAAGTTGAACACAGTTCAGCCGGTGGCTGATAATCCCAGTGGTGTCCATTCTTCTCCTGCTGCAGGTGCCAGTGCAAACTCAGCCCAAGATGAAGATGACGAAGTGACAATTCTTGAGAATATTCCTGCGAATAAAGTCGTCGACGACGACGATATTACAATTGTGGAAGAACGTTTTAATAACCCAAGTGTTCAATATGGGAAGAGTCAGAGCAAATCTTCTACCGTATCAGCCAGTAGCACCTCCCAGAAATCATTTGCTCCAATATTAACCAAATGTGTGAGCTGCCGCCAGGATTTTATGTCAAAAGAGGTTTACGAAACGCACATATGTGTTTCGGAAGCAGCACTTGCCGGCACAGCACTAGACAATCAAAATCATCCATTTCACTGTCCTATGTGCCCGCGAACATTTCTGCACCAAGACGCGCTCGATGAGCATGTAAACCTGCACAAGCATCTCCGGGGGTTGGTCTCCAAATTGAATTGGGGTGAATCGAGTCCACTCCGAAAGCAAAACCGAGCGATATTGAATTATCCGATTGACAACTCAAATAAAAGGACGCCACCACCACCAACAAGACAATGTGACCCGGAAATCATAGCAGAGCCTGAGACTTTGAATAGTTCACTCACAGACAAGAACAATTTAAGCAACATCAAAGATATTCTGAGTTGCGATAAGTGTTACAAGAAATTCAAAACCAGCGAAGAACTGAAGTTTCACGTAGAGAAATACCAGCACAGAGCTGACCACGCTTGTCCGATATGTCGTGTGGCCTATTCCTACAAGGAATTTATCATTCATATGCAACAGAAACATCCAGGAGAGAAAATATATTCCTGCAGCAACATCTGTCAGATCCACTTTCGGACACCTCGAGCATTGAATAGACACTTGAACACCACTCAGCACACGAGTCGCGTTCGTATGCACGAACTGTACATCGCACAGCAGTTCAAATCGGGAAATTCTGTTTTGGATTTTGAATGCCCAAAGTGTAACGCAGGATTTTCCAGCGAAGTCTTGGTTTTGGATCACATGGTCAATTCAGAAGAGTATTCAGGTCTTTCAAATCCGGCTTGCCTGCCCAACACTGCGAATTCTATAAACAAAGGAGGAACACGAATGATTGCTGTCTCTATTCCAGATGTACAGAATGTACCTATAACAAGTCAAAGCAAATCCAAAACTTTGACCAGGTAATTAACTTTCATTTCATATTGTAAATGATAACCGGAACTGGTACAACCTCTCGGGTTATTTATTATTGGCACACTTGTTATGTGTGATCTGGAGAACCGTACATTTTTCCTAACCTAACCGGAGATCAATATCACAAATTACAATGCTATGCTAAGTTAAGAAATACGTACGCTTTCCCCGGATCGCACATCACATAATATGCGTGCCGGATTATTGTTTATCGCTTCACATTTCCGATAAACTGACCTGATAAGATCAACTGGAAAATTTTTGAATAAAGTAATTTATGAATGTTTAGAAACTGCAAGTGATGACTAATATATATTTGTACATTGTTTGCGCTTTGCAGCAGTGTTGCCGGGAAAGTTCTGCAAATTGATAAGCCAAGTCGTGCGAGTGCTTCGCCTTTGGATCAAAGTGCAATAATGTACGTGCCCTCGGATGATAGCGCCAATAATCCGGAAGATGAACAGGAAACAGATGTGATCTGGAGTAGTAGTCCGGAGAATGACGAAGATGAACTTGATGACACTCCTGTGTTTCAAATTGTGACTCATGCGCCCCTTTAGTGGTATTTTGTAATACGTGACGTATTTTAAGCTATAACTTGTATTGTAGGTATATTCAGAAACGCGGGTTTCGGTAATTTTGTTTTTAAAAATGCCTGACAAATGTCTATTGACACAAGACACATCTGACAAGCTGGAAATAAAACTCTCGCGCCCGCCACGCCAGTACAACACACTACATACGATTCGTGCACAGTTAGAAGTTAAAACAGTTCTATATAAACATTTGTATATTTTTACATTTCTCTGAATACCTATATAGGTAGTAGTTAAAAGCCAATGTTGAAGATCGAAACACAGACTTCCGGTATTCCAAAGTTGTATTCGAGAAAAGGAACTGGAGCAAGTCAAATATGGAAGCGGGGCTGGGGACCGAAGGGGAGTGAATTCGCACATATTGTATGAATGTGTTATACTGGTGCGGACGGGTGAAACCTAGAACCACCGTTGTCATATCACTGCGTGGACGTAGATTGACGATCAGCTAACAAAAGAGAACTGAACTACCAAGCATTACCGTAATTCAAGTTAGTACAGCAGCAGAGCAGAAAGCCAAGTCGTATTTTGGTAGGTAGCGGGATCAATTATTCAAGATCTTACTAGAGATTAGCATACAAGAAGCTTCTAGTTTCCAGTGCATAACCAGGCGAAGCAGAGTTCCAATGGTCCCTTCCAAGTCATATTCTTTTGTTCCTAGTGCTGTAACTTCTGTCTGAAAATCCGTATCAACAAAAATTATGTACTTCTACGCTTTTGTTTTTGTTATGTCTAATAGTACGAGTAAAATTAAAATAATATCGATATTAATTAATTTAAAGTGCCCCTAAGTGGAAACCAGTGGGAATACGTCATTTGCCTATTCTACTTCTTTGTACTGTACTGAGAATACTGAACTTAATTTGACACTATAATAAAACCTCAAATCTCAAATGCGATCCAAGGGACAAGGGAAGAGGCGTGTGATTTTACATAGAATTGACTTATTTTTGGCTGCGAATGTCTCTTGCATGAGGTTCGCGAATATGTATTTTCAGGAAACATATGTACTTGTACATAACTTATCTTTAGTAGGTTGTCATTTCTCAATCTTTCCCGCGTTGCATACACCGGGTACCGGGTACCTACCAAGTTTGTTGGTCGAAGTGTGAACTGACGATTTTGTACATACTCGATGGAAATGGGATCTCCCCTTGAATCCGGCTTCGTTATACAAGCTGATTGGGCTGGAGCTGGACCATGTTCAGTTAAATAAGTGTATATCTTCCGGTTTCCTCTGAGAATCAAAATGCATACGTACATACCCAGTTTATATATTATTTGGGACACATTTTTGGGAGGTATCTTAATTGGGAAATGATAAAAAGATGAGACTTGTTTGAGAATGACGGTTACATTACATGGTACAAGAAGGAAAGCGGATAGGTAGGTATAGGTGAAAGTTGACTTTCACCGTTCAATAAAGGAGTGTGTATGGAGTGTAGGTATGTATAACACAAGCTGAAAGCTGAGCCTGATAGAAAAGAGCAAGCGGACGGAGGTGGGGAATTCAAGTGTGGCCAATATTTAGAGAGAAGAGAGACCTTGCAACTATTTAATAAAAGTTATAAGTAGAATAGAAAGCAGAAGAACACGTACAACGTACAGCGTATGACGACGTTGGTTGCGGTTGGGTGTAGAAAAACAACAAATAACTGCACTGTTGACACACGGTTACACTGTCAACTGTAACTACTGTTGACTGTAAACTTGCCTAGGTTCAGGCCCAGGCAGAGCCTGGATACACAGTCAACAGTGGCCGCGTACACTACTGTAAACTGTGAACAAATAGTCCATCATCAGCTGATCAAGGCTCCAGCAGCGTTGTATGTATTTATTAGAGTTGAGGTTGAGGCATCATCTCCAGCGTGCCAGTTCTGTTGATAGTTGACTCCGACAACCGACCCCGAGAGAATATAAGTTAGAATCAGAATCAACAAGAGGACAGTTTGTGAATAAAACAACCAACAACTGATTGGCATCGGAAGCTTGTTGCTTGTCATCATGGGAAAGCGGAAAAAATCTGCCAAAACCACGAAGAAAGTTAAGGACGACGAGGAGGACGAGGTGATCAAAGTCAATATTATTCTGGACTTCGAGCCTGGAGATGACTTTGAAAATGTTGGGCACCAACAGTCAGTACCTTCTGCTGGGTCGACTTCTAACCATTCTAACCATCATCGTGGCCTCACTCGCACTAGGTGAGGTATATTAATTTATTGCTGCTACTGCGATTCGTAGGATTATATTACTCACGGATGAAGCATATGCGTTGCCGTTGCGCCCTGACTGTTGTTGCCTGTATATTAATTTTTAATTACTGTACGGCGCACAAATGTAGGTTCATATTATTAATTTTATTTTATTACTGTGTCAGAAAAAACATATCCCGGGTTGATATTGTGTATTGATGATTAAGTCGAAATGCTTCGCCACTCGGGATGGGTTTGATTACAAAAATAGAGCTTTCAGTTTGCTTGTCACTGGCACAGCAGTCTACTTTTCATATTTAATTTGAGTTGTCCTGTCGGTTTTGAATTCCGATATAATTACAAATTAAGGTTTGAAGAAAAAAACGGTCAACAGTTTCAGTTTTGACAATTCCTGATTCGGATTGTTAGATTACGTCAAATGTGAAATGCTAGATACCTACATACCTATCTAAATGCGACTTATTAGCTCAACCAAGGCAGTTCAGAGCAGAGAGAAGGCCACTGAATTTTAATTTCAAAATCTGAAAATATTGTAAGCCGAATTTACAGCTTTCCATGACACAACTTTCGATGACATTTGTCTTCGTCTTCTCGTCATTCTCGGAAGAAAGACAGAGCAGAGACTGTACTCTATTTAGCTGTATGGAACCAACAGCACTTCTTCGGTTCTTCAATAGACTAACTGGAGCCAGCCCTACTTCTATTGTGTCCGGTGCTGCACCGAACCGTTTAATCTAAAACTTTTAGGTATGTTGTTGTGTTTTAACATTTACTTACTTCTTTCAGATACACATCGCGAGGACGAGTTGTTAAACTGAGACCAATGAGAGTTGTAGTTCCTTCTGTGGAAAGCCTGCTGAAGCGCTATGGAAAGTACGTAACAATAAATGGAATGCATTTACCTGGCTCTGTTCGATGTTCGTTTTATGTCTACAAGCACAAGAACCTTCCGAATTTTAAATGCTACCACGAGCATAAATCACTAGTGATTTCAATTGGGTTTCTTTCAAAAAGAGTTCAATGTTAAAATTTATTCCGTAAATACTCTAAAACCGCCAAACATATCTCGGGTGGTTTACTGATGTTCAAATGCATTTGTACTATGTTTGCAAAACGGAGTTGTCTGGCTTATCTTGGGATACGACACAAAGGAGTTTTTGGGAGATTAGATACTAAGTAGATCACAATTGTTCTTAAAAGGTGATCGTTGTTACTCACTTAAATTGGACTCCTTCACTGCCCCAAGTATGTTTACCGAGCAAAGCATACATTTGTACTCCATTTACATGTGGGAACATGCATCGAATCGAATATTTCAGACCTTAACATTTTAGAGAACTCGAAGCCTTCCCTACCTGAGAAACCGATCCATTGATTCACAAAAAACTTTCTCTTTGACAAAACTCTTAAATGTCTTTGCTGTGTCAATTAGCATAATCTGGGCAAGCTTGTACCTAACTTGTAATAAAGGATGGAGCCGGGTGGGGTGCTTCACTTGAATACAGTATACACCAAGTATACCACAATACTGACCCTTGTGTCTATCCTAATTGTTTGTTGTTTGTCAATCCCGCTTGTTTAGGTATTTAGCAGTAGGACCAGAAAAGAATGACGCCTTGTCCCGATGTACAAGGAACGACTCACGTGTGCCACCTTCTTCACAAGGATCCTGCTCATCAGCTGAGGATCAGAGAAAATTCAGGACAAATCGTCGACGAAATAATGCGAATTTCGAGGATGAGTAAGTCACATTACATCTATTTCTTTTAGAATTATTGAAATAAATTTAAAGAAACACAGTGTCTGTACTTATTTAGTTTTACCTTCGTGTGCCTTTTAAATAAAAATAGGTAAAAAGGTCTAATTGTAAGGATGAATTAAAAATTTTACCTCAGGATTGGTCCACCATCGGACACAGGATCAGTCACGCCACCGGAAATTCCCAAGGTGTTAAAGAAAAAAATTCGCTCAGCGTGTGTTAAAAATTTGAATTCGAATTCCTTAGATAAGAGCAAGATGTGAGTCATTTATTACAATGTACAATATTCTAAAATTTAAGTCCAAAGATATAAACACCAACGTACTTTTAATACTGCAACCGCTGAACTGTAACACACGCGTCTAATTAAGTCAATATATTTTTGTTTGATGTTACAGAAGATCTAAATCAACAGCACATCCCAGAAACTCCAGTATAGGGTCAGAGAAACGAATGGAAAATACATGCTCGATTTCGCCTGATACTAACGAAGTTGTAAAATCGACTGACCATTCTAACAAGTAAGTAGTAGACAATTACTATTTTAATAGGCGCTGGATGAAATATATCGCGAGAGGTTGCAATCGAAATGTATTGAGAGAAGATAACTTATTGACAATTTCTACGTTATTTCTAGAACGCTACCTGGTGCCCGCCTGAGTTTACCATCCCGAATATCATTGAAGAAGGACTGGATGAAAAAACTACTTTCCCGACGAGCTGAAGTTAAAAAACCTTGCCAAGATAAAATACAACAGGTACCGGAAGTGGATGCTCTAAACAGCGAACCAGAGGATGCGTATGAACATGAAAATCATGAAGACGAGTTAAATCCTTCTGCAACACAACCAGACCATGAAGATGGATTTCAAATTAGAATTGATAAAATTGAATCCTTGAGTGACAAACTTCGAGTAGGTACAGAAGGAAGAAATTGTAATGCTGGTAGCAAAACGAGTGACATTGATATTGATCACGACCCGGAGGATATGCCTGTTCTGGTTAAAGAAATTGGAAATGCTCGAGAGGTTCAATTCGAAACGATAGCATTTAAAGAAGAGGTTGAAGATAAAGACATTGTTGACTCAAGTGAAAATTATGTCGAGGAGCCACCTCGTGCGACTGAGAAAGATGTAAACTTCATACAGTTTAATGAAGATAGTTATGATGAAGACGGTCCAAGTGAAGATCCGTTGATGATGTTCGACGACACCAGAGTCTCTACTCTGGAAGACGGTTCTTCGGACTTACTGACTGGATCTCCCTCTACAGTTCAGGGGAAAAATGATGAAGTGAGAATTGTTCACGATTTCATTGAAAACACACTGAGTAGAATGACGCCGTCTGGACGTACTATTAGCACCTGCAACCAATACAGCGATAATACGAAGCGAGTAAGCGCAAACATGGAAAGTTCAACAACATTTTCTGCGAAAGGTTATCTACGTACAGGTAGGTAATTACAATTCTACTGTCTCTTATTCCCTTTCAGACTCAGAGGAGAAGTCTAATTTCATTTCAAATAATTTAGGGCAATCTCTGGAACTGGAACAAACGGATGAAAATCATGATTATACCCTAGATCCATACCCCCGGACGGCTATCGAAATTCGAAAAGAGTATTTTGATAGCAGAGAGGAATCGAATCCTAATGACAAGTCTGGAACCCTCACACCTGTAATTGATGATTCTTCGGTGAGAAGTTATAAATGTCCTTACTGTGATGAAATATTTGACGATTCTCCAAGCTTGGAGTTTCATGGACAAAAGTTTCACGTAAAATTCAGACATACACCAAAGAAGAAGTATGCGTGTCCTAAGTGTCGTAAAAGATTCGGTTCAATTCGTTGGATTAATTGGCATATTAATGCTAAACACAAACATATGTTCTCGACGACACCATTGAGATACAAATCCTCACAAAGTGAACGAACAACATTGGAATACAAAAGGAGCTCGTGTTTAAATAGTTCCACTAGCCTTGCATGTTCCATCGAGCCATGTAAAGATGTATTTGATAGCGAGGAAACACTGAATAATCATGTTGTACAAGTTCACGGAAAAGCAATATCTCCTGTTGCTGCGTCTTTGTTTCAGTGCACGGAATGTCCTAAGAATTTCATGTGGCAATCCAACCTTTCTACACATCAGCGGTTTGCTCATAGAAATGGCGAGAAGAAAAATCAAAGCCGACATAGACCAAGACCAAGTGTTTGTAGTTCACCCAATCGAGGACAAAATGGCGAGAAGAAACAGCAAAGCAGACACAGACCAAGACCAAGTGTTTGTAGTTCACCCAATGGAGGACAATTGAGTAAAATCTCTGATATAGTTAAAAAATTTATGTGTTCAGAATGCCCATCTTCCTTTCATCATGCTTCAACTCTCAGTGCACACAAACGGTTTACTCACAACAATGGAAAATTGTCACAGTCATACTCATGGCGTGCTCAGTCTGCTAATAGTAATAGAGTGGATTATGCTTGTGAGATATGTGGAATATCATTTACTTGGGAGTCAAATTTAAGCGCACACATGCGCTTCATTCACAACAAGGAACTGTCTCCACGCGGGTCCATCAACTCTAAGCCAAAATCGAAAGCAAGAAATTCCAGCCCCTCTGATTCTCAATTCGCGTTTACTTGTTCTGAATGCGTAGGCTGTTCATTTGATTCAATATCATTATTGAGCAGGCACAAGCGTCAAATGCATGGAACAATTCGAAAACACGGTCCAAAAGTTGCTGTAATTTGTCCCACGCCACACATTCCAATTCTCAGTGCGGATGCGCTCGATTCGGGCAATTCAGGCTCGACATCCAACGAAGCTCAACGTGGCAGTGAAATCGAGACAATCACCCTTTCCGACAATGATGAAGACCTGAATACTAGTGAAAATATTGCGTGCCAATTTTGTGACAGTATTTTCCAAAGTGTCGACCAATTACAAGTACATGCCGTTATACATGCAACCAATACTGCGTCTTCCTTTATTTCGAAGCAGTATTCGTGTCCCGATTCCACTTGTGGAAAGTCCTTTCACTCGGGCTTCGAGCTCAACCTGCATTTACAATTAGAAACCCATTTCAATTCAAAGTCTAAAGACATTGTAATTGACTCAAGTGCTATGAACAAAAAGGAATATCCATGCTCATGTGGCATGTCGTTCAAATATCCCAAGAGTCTAAAGATCCATGAGATGTTGGTACACAAGAAAAACAATAAGCGGAAGAAATCTAGGCAAATAGTGGCGTCACCGAAAGTTCAAAATGTTATACGTTACACCGGGACACATGCTCGGACGTCTGGAATGCTGAACTACGTTTGCGTGCAGTGTGATAATTTATCGTTTTCTTCCCAGGAGGATCTGCACAGACACAATCAAGTAATGCATCGGGAGAAGTTATCAGTTGCCCTTATTTGTGAATCGGGAAATACTACAGAACCAACCGCTGCTGTGGTCTGCCAACAAACCAGTATTGACAACAACCAAGTTCCTGAACGGGCATTTGTCACAGAAAACGCTGACTTTGTTTCAAGTGTCATTCCCGTTCCGATATATGATCATAATCATCCCAGTCTTGCCTCGACTCATCATCGTTGTCCACATTGCTCTCAAGAGTTTCCCGACATTGAAGAGTTTCAACTCCACGTATCTACGCATGTTCAGGGATACTTGCAACAGCCACAGTGCACACCGCAGTTGAACCAGGACCAGTATGCAAGTTTATCAGAAGTACACGAAGGCTCGCAAAGTTCTGCGGAAATACCCCCGTCCTCCGAAGCTGCAATTAACCAACGTCAATCCTTGAACTGGAAGAACCAGGAGCAAATAATCTCCAACGTAATTAAGTGCTCGTTCTGCCCAAAAACGTTTAAAAAAAATGCTCATCGAGTTTCGCATGAAAGGATTCACGGTGATCAATCAAACGAAAACGAAAAATATCTATCGGCAAATTGCCCAGTCTGTGACATGCATATTTCCCAATCACGTAATTTACCACGTCATGTTCAAACGGTGCACCAGCTAAATATAATTGATTCTGTGGTCACTTGTCTTATTTGCAAAAAAATAGTTCCACTCAGTCCTTCCGGGCCACAGAAGTATATGTGCTGTAAATACTGGCGAGCGGCCATCGAAACCCCGAATCAAAATGCCAATGAATCTGTATTATCTACCGAGGGCACATTATCATCTTCTTTACAGAAGAAAGCAAGATCCGGAAGAAATAAACAAGTCAGCACTGGAACTGAAAGTTTTTCCCTGAGGATGCTGTACGCCCCGAAATACGTGTGCGTAATTTGTAATACAAATTTTTGTCGTATCCCTGAGGTCCGGAAACATTTTACAAAAGTTCATTCAATGGATGTGCTGCCTGTAAAACCCTATCAATGCGCAAAATGCAAGAAGAAGCTCCCAACTTTAAAAGGTGTCGCAGTTCATTATGCCCAACTTCATGACGACTTGCCAGCAATAATTAAACGTGGAGACGGGGAAAAAAATCTGTACCCATGTCCCGGCTGTGATATGAAGCTCTACAGTTCACGGGCAAGATTAGCCCATATTAATTCATTACACACTGGGAAAAACGCTAACCAATACTCGAATCAAAATTCTCAAGAACAATTTGAATCTACTCATCATATGGGCACCAGTAATTTCATGAACACTGCGACTACAATGGGGGATGAGGCCTTGTTCAATCCTAGCGAACCCCGTGTGGAAAACCATTCGTTTTCGCAATTCTGGAATGATCAGCCTGAGAATCCAAGTGAATTCGCAATTGAAGGAGACACTCATGCCGACCTCGCCAATGTCGAAAACGTGGAAGTGGACGGAATCATGATGAAATCCGAAGTGGAAGTAACAGACGTAATGAACCCAGAAGAATTTTGTGACTTTGAGTTCCAGACTGCTGCGGGGGACCCTGGAGATGAGCAAGTGAACTTTACCTTCAACATAATTACGCATCCACCGATGCTTGAGGAAAGCTTTGAGGTTTAAGATACTCACTCCGTTTCCGTTTTGTATCAATTCAAGCCTGAAAACTGTACTTACCATTCTAACTGCTCATGGTTGGAGCTTGACGACGGAAGAGAAGATAAGATGCCTTCAGTTCATCCAATCTGACTGTCCTTTGAAATGGACAGTTGCTCATTCTTAATTCATGTTTTTTAGTTTAGCTCGTCATGTAGAGTAACAATACATCCATGCTATACAAACCAACATTCACCTTAATATCTGGACATGTCATTATCCACAGAGAAAAAACCTAGACTCAGCCTCTAATCTAATACTGGATATGGGTATGATCCGTATCATGCCCCTTCCCTGCAGAATTGCTAAAATAAAATCTTAACGTGCTTTTAAGTTTAAAGGTTGAGTAGAAGTAGAAGTCCAGTTAGTCGACTGCAATTTTATATGTACTGTTCTTGACTATTTCCATCCTCATTCAACTCCCATGAAATAAAATTCCAATTACAACATTCACAACTTAAATATAAGATGATTTTCCAAATCCTCCATTGATACTTGATTGATAATAATAGAGTTCACTCGAATCATTCCGATTAATTACCATAATCGTATTGATAGATGTTGTTTTATAAACGACAGGGTTGGAGTCTTGGGGTATCGTTTTCCAGTACATATCATAAAGCTTTGTTTGGGCAAAGGTGACTGCCATTGCATTGCCAATTTTGCCGAATTTTCAAGCTGAGATGTTGTCATTAATCATTCGCCGTGTGGTTCGGTTTCGGTTCAAAGAAACGTCACTAGAACAATAAATCGGACTGAAAATGTGATACCCGAGCTAAATGGATGACACGTGAACGGAACGACGTTTATTTGCCTGTTTTATGAAAGCCGTACCAGAAACCGTGATCGTGAAAGTACCAGAAAAACGATTATTAGATTTTCGGAAGAGGGTGGAAAAGGTGATATATAAAGAATGCATGAACTCTTTTGTTGTCCAAGTACTTCCGCTCGCAGCGCAGGCAAAATGGCCCGTTGAAAATATTACAGCCGTGAATCTCAGGCCAGGAATACCTTGAGGTTAAAAATATCAACAGCTTTTGTACAACAGGTCTCCATATAAATTGCCCATGGTATTCTTTAAAATCCGTTTACAAAATGCTAGGTGAACAGCGCGATTCGCGCAAATCCATTTTCAGAGGCGAAAGCGGAGAGAGACTTTGAGACTTGAGACGGAGCATGAAGCATGAAGAGGGTCTGGGTAAATATATTGAGGTACAAGCTGTGTTATGTGTGTTGGCGTCAGCTTCAGTCAAATATCTTAGGTACATATGTTAGATGTTCCAAGCGTGCGAAGAGGAATTTTGTTAATTCGGGTAGGGTTAGGTCCGGTTTTTTCAAATGGCCACATAAAAAAGTTAACCTAACCTAAAATAAGAAAAATTTGAAACCTTAGAATCTCCTTCATAGAAATTTTGTACAGACCCCAATATATTTACCCTAAACAGTACCGTCGTCGTGTTCCGAATATACTGGCTCGAACAAACACGTAAATGTTTGATGCTTCAAAAATCAAATCCTCCAGCCCATAACTAAAAATAGATTAACCGACACTACTCGGGCGATATATCAAAATTGTGAGATATGGAATTGGATGTCAGATTCAACTTTAAAAACTTTAAAAAAAACTTTTAAAACTTAGCTTTAGCGCATTCTGTATGCCATGTATACCGAAATCGTACTAGAACAAGAATACAGTGAAAATTAACGATGCCTTATTTGTGCTCGAATGGTAAAACGGTATTTTTATAATTGTTTCCAAATTTCTTATTGTTTCGACGAAATTCATGTCTTACAATTATCGTAATCAAAAAGTGTTTCAAATTTTCTTAATTTTGGTTAGGTTATGCAAGATTCTTCCTGCTTGTCCTTCGGACACATATGGAGAAAGCTCAGCACTTTAAAAAAGATCCTTATGAGCGTTTAGAAAACCTGACATAACCTTCGGCGAACTAAAGTTCAGCGGATACAAAAAAAAAATTCGTCGAAACTCATAGAGATTTAAATTAATCACGCAACCAGTACACCTAGCGCAATTAAGTAAAGCGGTTAGTGCAAGATTTACTAAATTGCTATAATGTACCATGCAAATTTCATATAACAAATTCACTTTGTCTTAATTTATCTGTAATTTACATTTCCCAGGCAAGGGACCAGGTAGAGAATCGTGAATCCGCACAGTTAGGGACGCACCTTGCCTACAGCGAGATGAGAGTCGCTTGCAAACGTGTGCCGTGCGCGAGAAAACTTTCGGCCATTTTGCCGTGCTTGCGTGGTGGCAATAAACCTAATATATTTGCTCACGCTCAGAAATCAGATAGGTAGGAATAAATAACCTTAACTTAATCATGGTGCGATTTGTGCATTAAATCTACACAGTAGAACCATCTTTGGCAGTAACATATGTTACATATGTACCTACTACCAAAGGTAATATTCTCGTAAAATAGGTACCCGTTACACTTCTTGGTCTATTTTATTTGTTTGCAATTATGTATTATTTTATTACACCAAATCCTACATCCTAATCTAATCTACCACAATGAAATGTTTTAACGACTTCTGGACAATTATAAAACCCGATGGAAAGTTACTTATTTCTCATTTACATATCCTCTCCTCATTCGTAATTACATGTCATCAATACCATGATTACATGTTCACTAAGACTAATAATAACCTCACTCAAACCTCAACATCGGATATAATGAGTATAATGTAAATCATGGTCAGCACATGTAAATA
>JAQFYT010000948.1:0-19621 GCA_034694925.1 Ceratophysella denticulata
GACTAGCGGAGCGTCAATAGTAATGTCTAGATGTCGGTGCCAATAATTATTTTCGGGACCAATAATTATTTTCGGGAGCAATAATTTTTATCGGGACCAATCATAATTTTCGGTGCCAATCAATTATTTCTCGGTGGCAAATCCATTATTTTCGGTGCCCAAATAAATACCACCCAATTTTAATTGTTCGTAGGATTCTGGGTGAGTTGGACAAAGTTCTGAGTTCTGAATCGGATGGTGAAACCATGAGTGCAAGCAAACTCTGTCGTAAAGAACTATTACCCAGGTATGTCAAATGTCAAATATTCACAAGTTAATCATCCAAATGCCAATAATCAACTCGTGATTCGTGGATGTCTGCTGGAGATACTATTTTTCGCCAAACTTAACAAAAATAGGTTCCATCGTTCTCACTGTGACACATAAGCTACAAAAATTACGATGTCTTAAAATCAGGAAATCAATTGCTGCACCTTTATCCTGAAAGGTACGCGTGAAAGACAGTTTCACTGTTTTCCTTGGTCATTCGGTTGGTTTGATTATTGTACCAACCAAAAAGGTTTTGCTCAGCGAGCGATCGACGCCCATGTTTGGCCGGGCATAGCACTAAACTAGTGAATATAATGGCGGTCGGGAAATTCAGAGAATTGCATGTACATAGCATGTGTAATAGCCGGAATTTCTAGTGTCGTGTACCATACTATTTTCAGAATTAGATTAAAAAACACATAAGGTACATTAGATTGGTGTATTTTTGTTAGATATTTTATTTATTTATGGAATACATTTTAGAGCCCAGAAGAAGCTTTCAGGTTGAATAATAAAACTGAAGAGCCTAAACCAATATCGGTACAAATATAAACCTAGTCACCACAACGCCTTTGGATTACATTACTCAGACTGAAGAGTTATGTCAACTCAGCTAGTCAGTCAATGTAAAATAAGGTGATGTGTTTGGGGTAAAATAAACACTCGAGAAGCCGAAGAGGGGTAGATGCTTTCAACGGAATCAATACTTGGTCCGACCCAAGTTTACAATTTCCGTTTCTTCTGTTTCTGAGTATGACTCTTAATTTTCTTCTTGAGTTTCTCCACGTCCACGTCTTGAGAGGTTGGTGCGGGAGAAGCTTTTTCCTTCTTCCGTTCCGAAATGGACTTCTCAGGTGGTGGAATGAAGGCAGCTTTACGTTTCTGCTCTCGAACCTTCGCTGCTTCAACTTGCTTCTCTTTCTTCTCTTGGTGTCTCTTCGCTGCTTTCTCCGATTCTTTCAAAAAGTACTCTCCGCTCGCCAATTCTTTGTCAACCTAAACAGCAAAGAAATCGGATGTCGTAAAATTCAAAAGTGTATTGTAATTATAGAATTCTGATATATTTCCACTTAACACTTCGCGATCTCGATTAAAGAATTTATGTTTTCTTAAAAACGTCAAATGTTTAAAACAAATGTAATAATATTTATGTTTAGTGTCAATACTATTGCTGTGAACCTGCGTGAGGCTGAATTACCTTTATATTCAATTTCAATAGAGCTTATAGAACAGATTTAGGTTGAGATAACATTCAACGCCAATTTAGCACGCTTGAAGACATGTAACAATAAACATTCTGAACTTGGCACTTCTGACCACGACATCAGAATAACTAGACATATGGTCCGTTGTAATGTAACGTAAGCCAAAAATTAATATTAGCTCGTTTGAATTCATATGCGGAAGTAGCGTAGCATTATTTCACGTCATTCTTGACGATAGAATCTCGTGCGTATCGAAAATTCCGTTTTTCATTATAATGTAAAGCTATATAGTATTCCTGAAAATTATGATTCTCAGATGTTATCAATGAGTGATGATGACAGACATAAGGTACAAATAGATGACAGACATTCTACGGTAAAAATCATCGCTCCTCCCTACGTTCGAACAACAACACCCTGCCCGTATAAAAATGCAAACACAAATCTATTTTTCGGTTAAAAAAAAACAGAATAATTAATTTTAGAAACCAGTTCTGCTGCAATCTGCAATCCACACGGTGTGTATTTATAATACCTATAATTACGCTGCTCGGCTTCCACTCGAATTATTTGGAAAACACGAACAGAAATTGATTTTCTGAACCACACTATAATCCCTTAAAAACTGAAACCTGTAATTTACTTTCAGTAATCAAGCCGCGCGACTTCGTTCCGTTGAACTAAAACAGTACATTGTACTCGTAACAACGTATTTGAGACCCACACAAAAGCGAAGGCGGCACTACATGAAGTCAATTAAGGCTCCAATTGGCAATGAGAAGAAGGGATGACATGTAATTAAACCTAATTTGAAGACGCGAGAAGGGATGACTTACTTTACTCTCAGCTTGTGGAGGTGGGAATGGCGTGTACTTCTTTTTAATGTTCTTCTTCTTCGGTTCCTTCCTCTTACTCAAATTCTTGTGTTTGAAATTGGGTAAAAATCTCTCCCAGTTCTCATCCTTCAGTTTTGGATCCTGGATAGTAAGTCAAAACAAAACAAAGACGAAAAATTCAAATCCAAAACTTCACAATAATATGTACCCACATTTTAAGAAAAAACGATGTTAAATTCAACGTTCTAGGTATTTTTTGGGATCATTAAGAACGTGTCGTTGTTGCGTACTGTTGTCATTAGCTTGAGCATGGAATGCTTTATGTATCTATATTAGGATTTGGAATTTACAATACCTATTACCAGTCCAGTGACATTGCTATTTAGTACTTACAACATAACGTAAATTCACATAACTTAGTGTTCGCCAAACTCAAGCCATGTATAATCGTAATGTAGCCTACAATGCCCAATGCAAATCGCGAAAAGTTGGACTAAACCACTGACGCATATTCCGCGATATTCAAAATACCACCAAAGAATTGACCAGGAACAATCATGATCATGACGCTTGAAAAAATATCTTTAAAGTAGCAGGTGTTTTATATTTTTAATCTTAAAAAGAATCGTGTAGAAAATACCTTGGCTAGTTCCCTTTTAATCATCAACGTTTTGATATGATATATCGGATGAACGTTTTTCATTGTATCCTCCACAACTCGGCGTACCTAATTTTAACAAACAGAAAAAAAAAACGTTTCATAATCTCCAGTAATGAATCCGAGTATCAGAATATGCGGATGATATGATCCAGCGAAGGAAGGTAGAGGTAGGGACGGACGGTAGAAAATCATAGGGAGAGTCTCCATTAGATAATTAAAGTCTCGGAACTGGAACCGAAGGAGGAAGAACACAAGGGATGGACGGACGGGAGAGTAATTTACGGTCCCAGTGCGTCGTGGAATCTCTCAAGAGAAAATGAAAAGAATGGGCGTGGAAGAATGGGAAATTTAATACACAGTACAGCCAGGGAGTTACTCAAAAACTATTAAGGTCCAAAAAGGGCTTGCTTACGTGCTGGAGTCCTTTGTAAGGCCCAACTGCCGACACGGTATTTCCTTGAGTCAGAATATAACAATTAGTGAGGAGTTCGAGGGCCTTGAGCGTCGCTCCATTCGGTCCAATGAGCCTTTGTCGCCGACGTACAAATCGGTCTCGATTTCTCACCAAGGAACCGATTTTGATTATATCCGACCCAATATCATCCTATAAAAATAAATAAAAATACATAAAAAACAGCTCCTTGTACAACAACATAACACTTTACAGGGACTTCAACCCAAATTCCGAGCATAACTATTGAGCTTGTATCTCAATCATTGACCATTAAAATGTTCGGGTGTAAGGCTTGAAAACAAGTTTTCGTTCACTTCCCATCAATACCGAATTTACGAATTCCACTTGGAGTTGTGAAGCAGAAGCCCCCCATGACTCCTCAACTTGAACCCATGCTGAGGCAACAAATGAAAGCGAGTGATTTGCATGAGCTTTGTTGAAAACGAATTGTTATTAATTCCAGGTTGAGGAAAATCTTGTTAAGGAGGAAGTTCAGGATAATTATCCATCATGCATGAATAGTTCAACTCGGGTTTTTTGCTCTCGATAATGATTGTATTAAAACAAGGAGGATTGCCTGTGAGCACATGCTTTTTTTACTCAACATTTAGTTCAGACAGACTTTGACCAAAAGAACAAAGACCCACGAGGTTTCACGTTTCAACTCAAGCCTAAGCACTATTCACTATTCCGTATTCCGTATTCCACTACGCCAAGCCAATATCTCCCGTTCTGAAGCAATATTAACTTCATATTATCAACTAATTAATTCTTCAAAGCTATCAGCGTTGACGATTGAAAAACTAAACAAACGATAATTAATACGATAAAGATAGAAGTATCCTGAATTTTTTTTAAATCTAATTGAATTGCCGCCGGGGATACCAACTCATAAAACAAAATGTGAAAGCTTAATTCGTGCGTTATTCAATCTAATCTGAAGAAACCCGTGTTTCTGGGTGGTACTTATCCATTGCATCTTATGGAACAAGGCAGCACTTTAAAATTCAAGCGAATGTCATTCCTGACATTGATATGCAAGTAACACGCGATGTTGTAAGAATGCAAAAACTAAATTGGATTTTGAAGAATTCAGGGGAGCGGGGAAACAAAAAACAAAGCTCTCTACATACTATATTTCTACGTAGCACAGTATATACGAGTACGATATGTATGATCTACAGATATTCATTAAATTCGGTTCAATTCGGATCTGGCACTGAAGCTGAGCAGAAAGTTGTGCACGTAAAGAAAGCGCACTTCGAGTGCAAATGACATTTGAAAGGAAAAAGAAGCTAGAGCGGAGATGGGAAACAATCGTCGGAGAGTAAGAATGCATAATGAAAATGACAGATTAAGGCTCACCTGTAAGACTTTGGTGGCTTGTTCAAAGGGAACTGATCTTGCCAAGAGTTTGATCATATCTCGAGCTTTGAGAATAATATACGGGTCCCAGGTCTTCCGCGTCGTTCGAACTGTCATACTTCCTTCCACAAGATCCAGTTGAGCTTTCACGCCCGAGTCTACAAAAATGATAATATTACACATAGGTTTAATAAATAACAAATACCTACTGATATCATAGGTCACCTGGACTCAATTGAAAATATTATTTTTGCAAATTACGGAAACTTACCTGTCAGCGCATTTTGTACCAATGGCCAAGCTTCCCGAAGATATTTTTCACGATACTTTGGAAACAGAGTAGCAAACGAACTTTCCTCAACTAGTCCATGGGGATTGTCCTCTTTACGAAATTCGGGTATTTTCATTTCCCAAGCATTCTCGACGGGCCGAGAGGTGGTCGGACCCTCGTCCTCAGTCATGACTTATGTCCCTGTCTCGGTTCTACAACTACAATTAAGTACCTCAATCAGGTATTCAGTATCAGTTGAACAATAGTTACTTTAAGCTACAACTTGATAATAGTATAACTTTCATTTTCCATAAGCAATAAAGATTTCGACTTTCGACGTGTCGTGCAGTCGCAAAATATACTTACTGCTTCTGAGATAAAAATAATATTCAAAATTGTATACAGTATAATCAACCAAGCATGAGATTTGAATATTGGTTTAAAAATCATTCAGTAAGTTACTAGAATAAATAGAAAGGAATTCTAATTGTAAAATAGAAAGGTGTACCAATACCAATACCAACTTAAATAAGTACCCTAAAAAAGGCGTGCCTAAGTTCTTCTCTAGTCATTTCTTGTATGCAATTCTCTGAACTTGACCGACAACCGTTTTGATTTGAATTGTAATTAATGCATAGCTTTACTGGGTTTCGACTTACAACAATAAATTATTGCTTTTTCAAATATAAGTATACCTTTTATTCAGGCTTCAACAGTTTTTATATTACTTAATTATTCCTTAGAATTTTTTAATTGTTTTTCGCTCAACGTTTTATTAGTTAACTTCTACGTTATAGGTAGAATACGTTGTTTGAGCCTAATTTACATTCGAGTCGAAATACATATGTACAAATGTTCTATCTCAGATAGAATCGGGTTAAAATAATTAGGCTTGAGATTTGTCTTGCAGGATGGATTCATTGTAGGCAGTTATTGATCGAGCCAAAGCAGTCACATTCCCAACACCAAATCCTCGAGCTCCTTTTCTTTGAATAACCTCCAAGAAAAACGTATCTCGTTCAAATATAGGATGGCTAAAAATCTGCATCAGGTATCTGCTTCCTGGACCATCATCAAAGATGTCTGCTTCCGCGTCTAACAGGATACCGTGGGCTTGGAGCTCCTCAACATCTTCTCCCACAGATTTTATTACGTCCAGTTGACCGGTCTGAGTATAATACGTAGGCGGTGGGTGACGGAAACGAGCACCATTGGCAGCCATGAGCTTCACTGTCTCAATCATATTAAAAGTATGGAGACCAATATGTTGCAGGCCAGGTCCTTGGTGGTCTCGAAGAAAGTTTTCGACTTGCGTGTTAGCTGTGTCCGGCAGTGACTCAACCACGACAATTTTCAATACCTCCCATGGCTCCTGATCGGAAGTATCAGTTACCAGCCCGGCTTCAGAACATTTCCAGAACTCCATCACTTTAAGCCGCATTCCAACGTCTCCATCGATCACGAGCCCGTCCTTTTCACTGTCTTCTCTATTGGTAATAAATCGTTTCATTTCAAATGCCTTCTCATACCAGGCGATGATGCCATCGGTTTCGCCGACCTGACATGCCAGAGACACGTGGTCAAAATGAGTAGCCGGTGCAGGGCACAGATATTCGGGATCCATTTCAACTGCATTAAACTGTGGCAAAAACCAGCCAGTATAATCCCGTTTCTGAATTAACGTATGAACAATATTTCCGCAACAGGATTCAACAATCGCATAAGAGACGCTACCATGCTCACTGCTAACTTCCACCATGTCCCGGATTATTCGAGATTTTATTGCAGTCAGTCTATGAAGAGCCTGGGATAGGTCCTCAACCTCCAGTGCAATGTTGAATACCGAATCGATATGAGGAGATTCATGCTTCTTGCAACAGAAAATGGTCCACGGCTCGTTTTCATGTACTAGACTGCCGTTCTCACATGCTTTTCTGGATGTAATTACAAAAACTGTTCGGCCTGACTGCAAAACGGTCTGTATGCAGGTTGGAGTGTTTCTTTGCCCAGCAAGGTGAAACTGGTACTGGTCTCGTAGAATTTTTTCCACCCGCACCGGGTCACTCGTGCAAATTTCAATGTGATGTAGTCTAAGCTTCATTCTTCCTTCCGTGCGTCCACCACCACACTGCAGTCACTGGAATACGCAATACTCACTAGAACACTCCAACCGCTACCGATTAATACTAATACTCGTAACTTAATTTGGTTGAATACCTACTGACTTAAGTATTTCTTTAATATGACAGCATGACAACTTCACGCCGTGCTGAAGAATGTGTTATATGCAGGCAGGTCTGTGATGTAAAGCGATTTTCTCCTTGAAGAAAATCATATCCGTCCGTATACCATGCAACTCACATGAATCATTACACCATTAGTCAAGGCACATGGTTGGGATACTTGCGTATAAGTACCAGACCAGGGGTTTCCACTCGGGAGGAGAGCCGTATACCACGCAGACAATGCAAAGCTGATAGCTGCATGTATATTAATAGAAAATACTAATAATAGCAGTGGTTTATGCCCTACTCCGTCCAGCTAAGCTCTATAAGCTCCACAAATGAGTCCGAGTTTTCTTCCCATTATCCCATTACACTGTCAAATGTCAAAACTAGAGCACAACAAAATCGTTATACGTATGACAAATGACAATAAAATTGATCATAAATCTGAGAAATACTTTTTCCCATTTCAGTTTCTCAAAATGTTGACTAAATTAAACCCAAAAAAACACAGAGAAATGGGCATATGTAGATCGCTGTGCATTAGCATAAGAGAAAAGGTAGACTAAAAATAACGATTTCCCCACTCAGTTGTCGTTGTCAGTGCTGTCGGGGATCATTTGCTTTTAGGTCTCGCGAGGACCACCGCGTAATGCGTGCCATCTACTGTTTTCCTTATAAGTTCGTCAAAATGAGAAAGTGCCCCATATAGGCCTTCCCCAGGTTAATGTTGGTTACATTGATTTAACAAATTCAGCCTCAGGCTATAACATAAGATGTAAGAAGGTCTTTTTATCTTGAATTAGAAATCAAGTCTATACTTTGAGTTAGCGTTTATCCAAAGCCAAGAGCCAAAAGATGAAATGATTCCAACCAATCCCCAATTAAAAATTCCGCTTCTGTCGGTACACGCAACGTAAAACTATCCGTGTTTCTCGTGTTTTCTGCCCTAACGCTAACGCCGAGGGACCCAACACCGATAAATGTTATGGTCACTCCTATTAAGAATAGTTTTCCGACAAGTAACTTAATCTGATATCCTTTCACATTTGGTTAGACTAGTTTATTTTGTGTTATGTTAGGTCAGGTTAGATGTTCACAAGTTCAAAGTTCGGAGTCGCACATTACCTTCTACCTAGATTAATCAATTCACTTCCCACTTCCTTAAATTCTATCATTACTACCCCGACACCCGACAAGGACTTCTGACTTCTACAATTTAAATTTGAGTGAACCGTATTTAGTATTTAAGGGTACCACTGGTATCACCTGACTGGTAACAGGCTCGCATATCTCTGGTTAGTGTTGTGTAGCAATATATAGATTTTGGTTTACAACTGACAACTGAACAGCGATAGCAATGCGATAGGTGACTTCATGATTCATAAACAAGTTTACCAATGGTTAATGGTGAATGCCGTAATGCAATCAAAACACGAATTTAAGTCTTATATCTGTCATCTACTTTATCAGCAATGCACACACAAAACACACAATGCAAGAGCATACAACAACAAACAAACAAACAGACATGACACTGGATAATCTAAATTGTAAATGACTTACCGTCAACGGTAGAGATCGTTCACTTGCAACTTACTTTGAACTTCAAACTATAAATCCACACTCCAAAATTTTATGAATTCAGCCACTGGCAAATTGTATATAGCCTAACACACCTGCTGGTACAACTACTTTCTACCTGCAACGTGTTGAACTTAAAATTCTTAAAGATTTTTGGAATCTAGAATCCACGAAATAAATATCGAACACAATGACAAAAGACCAATAATAATGACCAATGAATGACAAAAAAGGAAAAACGAAGCACAACTTTTTCCACGCGTGAAATGTGCAAGCAAGAACAAGGAATGAGCACACTACATTCAAATTTGGTAGCAATCAAGCCCATGTGGAAAAGACCGGCAGAACACAGCACAGCTGCTCATGATTTTGAGAATTTGAGAGAATCTGGCCTGGCATCAGTTCATCATGCGAATGATGAAATCAGACATCAGATCCGACATCCGAATGAGTAATGGATTACGAATTGAAATGACAAATAACGTTCATTCAACGTTCCGTATTCAATATTCAACACTAGTTCGTCCATTTTGTCACAATACATATAATATCATACAAATTCAACATTAAGTAAATGTTTAGTTTTCTGTTTTCACATAACAATTTTTAAAAGAAATACATTAAACATCAGCCCACGAGCAGAAGCAGAACTGAGCCAGAGCCCCGTTTAGCTAAGTAATCGTATATATTTATCATACAAGCATTCTCGTGTCTCGCTTTCACTTCTAACTCTGAATTCTGGCTGACAACAGTTTCGGGCGTGGTATTTTCAGCAAACAAGAACAATATCTATTGTTGATTGTCTGGTGACGGCTCAGAGTATTGAAGGCTCGGCTGGCTAGATATAGAGATGTCACTTCGTCAATTTGTTGTTTACCAGTTTGTTTACACCTCATTTGGTGGGCATTTGGTGGGCAGCCGAAGAGCTTGCCGCCCAGAATTTGAACATTGTCTCCATGCGTGCTTTGCTTTTAAAATATATTTTATTCAAGTTTTCAAATAAATTACATTCAATATTTAATGTTTGGTATCTTACTTCTTCAACAAAATTAAATAAATGTTCAGGAATAATTTAATTATTGAAATTAATGTTGCCACGGTGATATCACTTTGCGAGAAAAGGCGAAGTGACATCTCTATATCTAGCCACGCGAACCTTCAATACTCTGAGGGTGACGGTGAGCTCGTCGTCTAAGTCAAGTTTTTGATTTTTAGCACCAGTAGTGGGGAGCGGCGACTAGAAAACGGAACCCGGTGAAAAATATGTCCAAGGTGAAATATAAAATAAAGTCTGACAAAAGTTGTAGGTTATAATTACTAACAACACTTTTACATTTTATCGTCAAACCACATCCTATAAATTTTAACTTTGCGCTAAACGTAATGCAATTAAAAGCAGAAACAGGAACATTGGCATAATTTTCTGATTCTGACAATATTGTTAATGCAAATCAGCACTACACATTGGGTTTAGCTTGATATGATGATAGATACTTGTTGAGAGAAGGCAGTATATAATTGATAAATTAATTTCGGTTTAGGCTAAACCTTTCCCTTTCGAGGCAACAACCTCGACCTCGGCCTCAACAAATTCGGGAGATGTTCGTATTAGCAAGGCGTTGAGCTATATTCTTCGGCATGGGGCGGCGAAGGAAGGCTTCACACTTCTTCCCGGCGGTTTCCTTAACGTTTCTGACATACTGAAAAATCATCAGTTCAAATATGTGACCGAGGATTATATCAAAAACCTGGTAGCCTCCAATGACAAGCAAAGATTTGCACTTCGGAATGATCCTGACACTGGTTCCCTTCAAATCCGGGCTAATCAAGGACATTCAGTACAGGTAATTTAATATTTGCTTGTGTTCTTATTTATTGAGTAGTGAGTAACGACGGCCGACGGTTTTCTGACAGCGAATTATTTTACAGGTTGAAGATCTTCAGCTAACCCCAGTTACAAGTGTCGCAGAATTACCGGAAGTTGTACATGGAACTTTTTGGAAAAGTTGGGATCAGATAAAGAAAATTGGTTTAAGTCGAATGAAACGGGTTCATATTCATTTTGCAGTTGGGAAACCTGGAAACAAGGACGTGATCAGTGGAATGCGAACCACAGCTCAAATTCATATTTTTCTGGATCTCCAGAAAGCATTAGATGGTATATTCCGTAATTATTTGTATTAATCAACCCTTTGTGGTTTCTCAAATAATAAAAATTAACTCATTTCATTCCTGACTCTTTATTAGATGGGATACCGTTTTTTCGATCCGAGAATAACGTGATTCTCTCACCTGGGAACGCTCATGGTATAATCGAACCAAAATATTTTTCCAGTGTCATCAATTCAAGTACAGGTAAGTCAAAGACTTGAATATTGTAATTAACTGTTGTCGTATTATATATATATGTACTTAATAGTTTATTCTTAACGTAATAACATATTCGGCATTACTTAACAAGTATGTAATATTGTTTTTTATTGTATGTACATAGGTGAGAGCATGAATGTCAATGATGCTGGTGTCAAGTAACAACAAAACAAGAATTATTATAACATATAATTCATGGATACGCAAAAAAAAGAAAGAAAGAAAGAAAACACCGTATATTTTAATCCTTCTAATTAACCTGAAGAAAATCTAAAAATCATATAATTTTTCGACTGAATAAACTGTTCTGAGCCTCCAACCACTGACTGAACTGATGTAAAATTAACTGTGTAATTTGTAATGATAATGGGTACATTTCTGTTTTTTTTTAAATTGTATGAGTAAGCTAGTAAAGCGAGCGGGGGCGAGCGCAATCCGACATGTTTAGTTAAAGATGTGGTTTAGAAAAAAATACAATAAACTTTCTCTTTAAAAATCTAAAGGTAATAAAACTCGCACGGTATTCAAAAATAAACTTTAACTACAACATGCTCTGCTAGCATTTTTCAATTGCTCCTTATCTGATTTTACGTGGTCCGCGCGTCAGTTTGAGGGTTTCGGATTGCGAAATAAATTGATATACGGGTTACGGGGTTGTTATGTCATATCCTGTCTACAGTCTGAATGAACGCTTGGCGCGTGCATTTCACTGGGAATATTGAAATACGACCTAGTTTCATATGCACGCATGCATGCTTCGGTAAACATATGTCATCTGTGCAACAGTTGTGCAACAGGACAGGTGACAGGCTGGCAAGCAGGGTGTTGGAATTGGAAGTGTTGTAATCGGACCTGGAATCGAAAACGCTTTCGCACAAGTAGTGTCCCTTCACTCACTAAACTACTGCTGACTGCACACACTTCTATTTCAGGTAATTGTAATTATTATTATTATCGGTAATACCTATTTTTGTCGTCTTTACAATCCAGATCAAGAAGGCAATTTTGCCCCCCGACGTCAAAGTTGCATCTGGGAGGCAAAATTGCCTTCCATACACCATATAGGCAACAGGGCGTTCCGTCAGTAGTTTATCTAATTATTGCGGAAATTGTGAACTCGCTAGAGCGCACGGAATCCCGACGATTTCCGGTCTAACTAAAAAGCACCGACCACACCGACCTGAGGTCGGTGTCCTACTTCTGGGTTAGGTTAGGTTGAATTTCGATTCGATACACTTTAAAAACGTTTAACCTAACCTAACCTAACCTAAATTAATCAAACTTGGGTCAAATTAGTCGATTTTAGAGGACACCGACCTCATGTCGGTGAGGTCGGTGTGGTCGGTGCATTTTAGCTAGTCCGTCGATTTCACAGTTGACAGTGTCTGTAATAGGTAACAGGTCAGACTCGATCGTCCGTCATCTGTGCTTTCAGCGGGTTCGCAATTTCTGCTTCCGCTGCGACCTGAATGGGCTTATACAGATATATCCCTGGAACACCATTATATTTCGTTTTGCTTTTAATAATTTTCTCGAACCAGTCGTAATTTTTACGAACCAGGTTTCATACTTCGTCAGTCTATTCCATATACCCAAGGATAAATCCTCCAAATGTAAAAAAAAATCCATAATGTGCATCGACCGTTTATCTAGAAAAAACTACACAGCTTCGTCCAGGATTAACTTATTCTAAGGGATTGTATTTTTGACGAATTTGCTATTTGCTCAACTATTACTGGATGAACATTCGAAAAATGAGAATTCCCCGTGTTTACAGTTTGTAAAAAAAACCTCAATAAGTTCGCCTAGGATGTAGGAGTAACTTTTCAGGTATTTTTTTTTGCAAAATGTTCGTATTTATAGGCTTAGGCTACGTTATATCTCGATGAGAAATGTCCGAGTTTACAGATCGGCAGTCCTATGCAAGGACGTTTATATCGAACGAATGTAATTTTCAATTTAAGCCCTGGACTGAACAATATCAGTTGAGGAATTGCAGTTCCATTACCGGGTCTTGTGGTTGGGGAACTTTATTCAACAGTCTATTCACAATTGGTTTTAGGTATCGAGTCACAAGCGTGCTGGCTATCGAGAAATTAGCAATGGATTCACACAATCCTGGTCCACACTCCTCAGGTGGTCTCAGCCATGGAGTAGTAAACAAACGACGTCGAGAGGAAGATGATATAGGAGCCAGTGAACCTTTGAGGGCACATTTTAAGCCCGACCCTGATGCTCCATCAGCACCATATGACCATGACCAGACCGAAACCCCTAACGCAAATACATCTGAAGTTGGGTCAACGGATATGGATGAGCCTAATGCAAACAAATCACAAAGTGAATCAGTAAATGGTCAAGTTTCACTCTCAAGCTTCTTTGAGTTGGGGTCAAATATATTGCCCAAGGTTGAAGCAATGGACCCTACGGAAATGGGGTCTCCATTACCGAAACACCCTCAGCAAGCTCATTACAATCTTCATAATGCAGCTGAGGAGAGATCATATGTGAGTGATGCCAGTGTCAGACTTCTTCCCATTCCAGGGCATCAGGTGCAGAAAATACACCTTACGATGTTACGATGACGAGTTACTGAATGTCAGCATTCAACGTTAACTCAACTTACCATTTTCCATTGTCTTGTGTATGTTTAGGGTGACTCGGATGATGAGGACAATGCGTCCATGTTCGGAATACAGAAGGCCCACAGATGTTCTAGGACGGAGGCTATTTTAACCAAGTATAAATTTGATGTCTACAGATTTCCAGACATGAAGAATTTGGCAGTTTGCAGACTCAAGAACGAGGTATCTTGTTTGCTAAGGACATTAAAAATCTATTTATTTTTTTTTGCTATTACTAGCTTTACTATGGTGAGTGGTGAGACACCTTGATCTCTTTGCAGATTCTTGAAACTGTAAAAACCAATAGAGTTGCAGTCGTTGAGGGTTTCACGGGATGTGGAAAAACAACACAGGTGATGCCGAATACTTAATATGTAACATAGGCTTATATCAGATTACCCGTTTACCTTCACGCTTCATTTCATTACTCGGCAGGTTCCTCAGTTTATTCTGGACCAATGTGTTAAAAGCGGTCGTAAATGTAATATCGTCGTTACGCAGCCCAGGCGCCTTGCGGCTGTTTCAGTGGCACAGCGAGTTTGCCAAGAAAGGGGATGGGAAGTTGGTACTGTTGTTGGATACCAGGTAACCCCAAACGTGGTGCCAGTTGAAACTTTGAAACCATAAAATTCGAACTGCCGTTGAATTTCTTCTGACTTTACTATTTTAATTTTCCTAGATTGGAATGGACAAAACAGTGGACAGTAAGGACACTATGGTCACGTACATGACGACCGGAGTGTTACTTCATAAGCTGATTCGTTCCCGCTCACTCAGCGACTATACTCATGTAATTGTGGATGAAGTTCATGAACGAGATCTTGACACGGACTTTCTCCTCCTGCTCATCAGAAAAATATTGATGAACGACGTGGATGGGAAGGAAAACCACGTGAAGGTTATATTGATGTCAGCTACTCTGAATGCCACCAAGTTTTCAAAGTACTTTGTGACTTCAATCAATAGTTATGGAGAGACAACAGAAGCCCCTGTTATCAAAATATCAGCCACCCAGGCTAGATATTCCGTTGAAGAGCTGTTCATTGATAATCTTGTTCAAGATTCGGTAAGATTATTTTATTTTCTAAAATCACGCTTATTGTTCATATCCATACTGAATTGTTGCTTTATTAAATGCATTTATATTTATTTATATAGGCCCAACTGGGAGAAATTAATGGTACTATAAGCGAAGACAACCCGGAAATCCAGCCTGAGATTTATGATCTTGCCGTTAAAACGATTGTTAGGTTTGATGACGCTGAGAAGTTGGCTTCGGTTCCGACTAATGATCCTAGACGAGACTCTTCTGCTGTGAAAGAGATTAAATTGGTGAGCTTTGATTGATTTGATCTTTTAATCGAGTATCCTTTAGAGTTAATGCTTTACCTAAACTTCTAGTCTACTATATAATTTGAAGTTTCCCTCTGTCCGTCCGTTTATGTTCGTATAAATCGACGGGGGGTAGGGTTACAAAAACGTTTGATACGTCAAATTGTTCGTCTCAGTCCCGCTAATAAGACATTTACGGCCCAAATAGCTTGATCCCCAACCCCGCATGTGACCAAAAACGGAAAATGGCCAAAAAATTAATCTTTGGTGTGACACATTAAAAGCTTTGGGTTCACGTGAGCAATTCAACGCTGTATTCTGTATTGCTTTTTAAATATTTTCACCCAGAAGTGACCCAAAAAACGCTAAAATTACCGAAAAAATATTTCATCAAAAAATTGAGGAAAGATAAATTTCGAATAATTAAATTATGTGAGTTAGTCAAATTCACGATTTTCTGACAGGTTAAAAAGCATACTGTAAGTAAATGTGTTGGATTTTTTATTTGTTTTCTCTTTGAAAGTCGCTTTCACAAATTATTTCTTTGGCTAGGACTCAGGACTCCGACGAATGGCGTTTACCTTGGAGTAGGGGCTTAGAACATAGAAAGCGACGATTTTGTATTTCTAGAAAACTTTAACATTATATTGTAGGCCGGGGACGGTTGTGGTCAAAATGGTCCAATACGTGTCCACATTTTTAAGAACGGTCCGCATTACTTTCTGGCACAGTCAGAAGTTTAAATCTCATGAGGAGGTCATGCATATTTTGACCATAGCTAAAATGAAAAGCGGAATGGTGTTTTTGTTATTACTATTATTTCTATATATTTTCAATTGTGGGTTGTAGGATTGATGTATGATAACAAAAAAACGGTGAATCTTAGACTGTGTTGTACTTATCTTAATTATACTCGTGACCTTCTTCACACTTCTTATACACAAGTCCCTTCTCTCCGTGCAGCAAGCATTGAAGCGTGTTTTGAATATATTTTTGAGAAATACCTATATAAACATTGCAATGAGAAAATAGAATCTGCAATGGAAAATAAGACTTTTGCAATATGTCTGTATGGCAGTAAATTTGATTTTAGTCAGGTTAGGTTAGGTTAAAACGTCAGCGGACGAGATTGATCTGTTCTACGGGTTAGGTTTTTGAAATACCCAAATGACCAACAACTAACCTAACCTCTGGAATTATAGACCAATTTTCCTTATTGCAGATTGCAGCATTCCATTTCTTATTGCAAAAGTCGTATTTTTCATTGCAGATTCCATTTTTTCATTGCATTGAAAAATGCCACCCTATATTTTATTTATGATTGTTATTGGTGATTCACTATGATATCTGTTATCATACTTTATGTCTATCACCAACAGGAAACTCGGGGATCCGTTCTCGTATTTTTACCTGGTCGACAAGAGATAGATACGCTCTTTAAGTTGCTCCGGAAGGAGAATAAAAAACATATGGACATGTAAGCTGCGAATGCGATTGTAGTAACTATTTTTTTTAAAAGCTTGACAGTAAAACTTGTACTGGAGATTGTTGTAAGTATGAATGAATGTGGTAGACATTTGTGTTAATTCAGTGTGTTTTGTTCTGTTATGTCATAAGTTATAACTTAATATGTAATGTAGGAATGGAGGAGATCCAGATCACTACAAATGGAATATAATTCCATTGCATTCTACAATTACAAGTGAGGAGCAATCGAAGGTATTCGAGCTGCCTGGAAAGGGAAGACGAAAGATTATACTGGCTACGAATATAGCGGAAAGCTCTGTAACTGTTTCCGATGTAGTTTACGGTAATATATGTGTAATAATAAGATGATGACATCATTTCGATAAACCTTGTTCGATTTCAATATCAAACACAAACGCGGTATTTACAATTATATCAAGTTTACTGACTTATGCTCCCATCGTTTTCTGTTGTAGTTATCGACTTTTGTCTGACAAAATCTTTGAGCATTGATGAGCGCACGAATTACAGTTGCCTCCAATTGACTTGGGCTTCAATCAGTCAATGTACTCAACGAAAAGGACGTACTGGACGTGTCGCTCCCGGAAAAGTATACAGACTTGTCCCTAAAAGTTTTTATTCGGTAAGGTTCACCACTCATTTCCTGTTTCGCAAATTATTTCACCGTTTACTGTTTTTCATTTGCCAAACTGTGGACATATGATGGAGTATAAATGGAAATAAACTCAAAGCGAGTCTTTTAAACGATTTAGAAATTGAGTAAAGAGTCTAAACCGGAAATGCTCAAAAGTGGGTTGGAAACAATTGTTCTCGGAATGAAGACTCTTGATATGGGAAGTCCCAAGGACCTCTTTGCATTAACCATCGACCCTCCACAATTGTCACGTATCGAACGCGCTGTGGTAAACCTGAAAGAGGTAATGTAATACCAGACTCGACTTATTGGGCTCGTAATATTCGCATAAAAAGAAATACAAAAGCGAGCGCAGCGGCTAAAATACAGAAAGCCAACTCTTTTGTACCTAACCTGACCTGATTAGCTTCTGCTTTCTGTATTTTAGCCACTCGCTTCTTTATTTCTTTTGACGCAAAAATGTTTCTCCGTCTTATTGTAGTTCAAAAGCTGAGCTATAGACTTTGCTCTTTTGTTTAATTGGTACAATTTTATTAGGCTGGAGCGTTGACTATCTTGGTTACTAAAAACGGTGCGAAAGTTTACGACACTTGTGATGGCGATCTGACATTTATGGTATTCAGTACAACGTACAACAATGCTTGATTTATGCGTGTAGTGTCGCGGCGCGGGTGTTATAATTTGACTATTCAATATTTCAGGGGAAACTGATGAGTGATCTACCGATATCTCATCAGTGTGCACGTCTAATAATGCTCGGTCATGTTTTCGGCGTAATGAAGGAGTGCATTATTATAGGTAAGTGTTTGTACGGGGTACTGGCACTAGAGTATCTACCGGTCCAACCAAATCTTGTTTACACAATTTTGATAAACTGTAAGTTTGGTTAGGTTTGAAGTATTTTAGTTCAATCAACTATGACGAATAACAGCACACGCCATAGAAAAAGTTATGATTATATTTATTTAATTTAATAATATACTTTTTTACGTACTTCAGCTGCAGGTTTGAGCGTGAAGAGCCCATTTTCCAACCCATTTCAAAAGCACTTGGAGTCCTATTTAGCAAAATTGAATTGGGCTAATAGGTCTCATTCAGACTGCTTTGCGATTTTAAATGTGTACAAGGTAAAGCCGTGCACACCACCGTAGTGCTTCTAAAAGCACAGCAGTGTCATGATTGTTATTATCATATTGAGTTTTGTTTTGCATAGGACTGGAGACGACGATTTGGCGAGAGTGACGGTAGTAGAAATGCAATGAACGCCGAACGTATTTGGGGAAAGGGAGCATTTGTTCAAATCTCTGTGATGAAGTACCCGATTAATCATTTTCATATTTCCTAGATAGTCATAGTAGATATTGTCAACAATTCACAGAATTGAATATTTTTCCAGAGAAATAAGATCCTTAGCAGATGAACTGCAAAAGCGAATTAAAAAGCTCAAGATTGAGCCTTGGAATCTACCGTTTGATTCTGATTCCCCCGACGACGATAAGGATAAACTTTCCAAAGGGCAAGGCGTTATGTTAAAGGTAAGAATTTGTGGGCGTGGTTATTCACCCTTTCACAAGCTAAATGTGAATTAAGTTTACTTATACATGTACGGGTATTGGCTTCTTTTGGTTGCACTATGTAAACAGGGAAAAAATGATACGGACAAAGTTCTGCATTGTTTTGTTGTTCCATCTTGAATTACAGGTTGCAATTGCTGGTGCGTTTTATCCGAACTATTTCCACCACCGACCACGCCTGGATATAATAGCTAACGAGCGAGAGCGGTCGCGCGCGGTGAATGGAGCTGACCTCCTATCCACAGTCTACTATAGGGGATTCCCGCACGCGAATATGGGGAAATTGTGAGAAAACTTATGTGTTAGACGTGTTGAATGTATTTTATTTATTTGTGTTAATGTTAATTAGATATTTCTATTCGGAATTTCAATTAGATACGCTAAACATATTGCTGACAGACTCACGTCGGGAATGGATGTTGTTCCGTCTGTTGCTTTTGAAGGTCAAAATGTTTTGGTTACATTTGATAGTAAAGGCGAGAAGATTGGTCCCATAACCAAGGGTGTATACCGTGCTATCAAGATTCGCCAAATAGGGGAGAAAATGGAATTTAGTGTTCTAAGGTACTGAACAGCACTTTTTGTTAATCTACTATATAATTTGGAGTGTCCGTCCGTCCGTCTGTCCGTCTGTCCGTCCGTATGTTCGCCTTCTCCTCGACAGT
Organism: Ceratophysella denticulata; assembly: GCA_034694925.1. Taxonomy (NCBI): domain Eukaryota; kingdom Metazoa; phylum Arthropoda; class Collembola; order Poduromorpha; family Hypogastruridae; genus Ceratophysella; species Ceratophysella denticulata. The sequence continues at coordinate 19,598 of JAQFYT010000948.1, forward strand.
GGGTAGGGTTACAAAAAAGTTTGA